>APFE030618862.1:170867-198722 GCA_000404065.3 Pinus taeda
TTCAAAAATAGGAAACTCTATTTTTGTTTCAAGAAATCTACTCATAAAAGCCATCATCTTCATACATGAAGTATGCACACTTTCCTAAAAGGAAAACTATAGAAATAAATATCTATGAGCCTAGAAGCACTTCACTAGCTAATTAGATCATGCATGTAATGCATAAATATTTCACATGAACTTAGAAATTAGCTCGTATCGCAACGCCGTTAGCATATATCCTTTTTCAAGAAACTTTTATAAAAATACTTATTTTAATTCAAGAAATCTTGGCCACTTTCCACGCTATGTCCTCAGGATGTTTATATGCTTCTTCTTCTTTTCTCAAAAAGATATTTTGGCTATATTTAACAAGGATTTTATTCCAAGAAAATGACATAGAGACAAGCATTTTACACACAAGACTCACATGTAGTCTTTGTGAGAAGAACTACCTATTTTCTTTACCAAGAAAAACATAATCACTATTTAACTGCATGAATTAACATTTTTCTTTACCAAGAAACATATAAAACAATTATCTTTTACTGCATGAATTAAAATACTTTTCTTCACCGAGAAAACTTATAAAATATTCAGTCTTTAACTGAATGTATGAACATGTTTTCTTTACCAAGAAAACACATAAAATAATACCTATTTTCTTTACCAAGAAAAACATAATCACTATTTAACTGCATGAATTAACATTTTTCTTTACCAAGAAACATATAAAACAATTATCTTTTACTGCATGAATTAAAATACTTTTCTTCACCGAGAAAACTTATAAAATATTCAGTGTTTAACTGAATGTATGAACATGTTTTCTTTACCAAGAAAACACATAAAATAATTCAGTCTTTAACTGCACCCATTAACATGTTTTCTTTAATATGCATTCTCTTTTCCAAGAATGCAATATTTACTTCTATTTCTTTAATATGCATTCTCTCTTCCAAGAATGCAATATTTATTTCTATTTCTTTAATATGCCAAGAATACAATAGCTATTGTTTGAATATGTATTCTCCTTACCCAAAATAGTTATTTCTATGAGCAAAATAACATATACTTATCTAAATAGTATTTATAAGTGAGTCTTTCATATTTAGAACAATTTATACTTTTCTTTTAAATTTTAAAACAAATTTATTGGTTAAATTTGATCGTTTTCACCTTTCTTCGACCTTTCCAAATAATTTGCTGGTCAAAATCCATCTCTGCACGCCTCTCTCAATGGAAGTACATTGTTGTCGTCAACAGAGTCAGCTACCAAACCGCCCAAGGTACGTGAATGGCAAGATGTCCTTGTATGAAAAGGACGATAATTTGATGATAAAGTTGTTATGAATATGAGAGGTGAAGGTAATATGTTTTAGAGGAATTAGGGTTATGAAAATTTTCATTTTATCTAAAGCAAATTAAGACCAGCTTTTCAAATTTGAGCATGTCATCTAAAACATCTTATAACATTTTATATTTTTTGATTTTATAATTAAAATTTATCTAAAACATTTTGCAATTCTCAATTTTTTTTTAAATTTTATAATTAAAAATTACAATTTCAAAATATCCCTACTTAATTTAAACTAAAATTTTTGGCTTAATTTAAACTAAAATTAACAAAAAAAAACAATTCTTAAATTGTTGAATTTAGGCTTCTGTGATCCATATCATTGGAATGCTTTTGTAGACGCGTTTTGAACCAACGAGTGTAGTTCATAGTCAGGACAAGTTGAAGAACCAGATCCTGGCTACAAGTTAAATAGAAGAGCAGATCATCCACCAACAACTATATTGGACTGGACAACTAAATTTCTGACGACTATATTTGACTTGGAAATGGCTAATACAGGACTATGGGATAGGGGTGGGAGAAATAAGATTATATATTAATTAATTACCGAAAAGATTTTAATTAAATAATTAATATAAGTTAGTTTCATAACTATTACCATATGTAAATGAAGTATTGTATTTAATTAATATGAAAAAGGTTTTATATCACAAACTATATAATTAAATATTTAATATTATAATAAAGTTAACAAATTGTGTAACTAAACAATTAATTATCAAATATGAAATAAAATGGGGCTAATATTATCTAATTAAATAGTTAATTGTGAGTTAGTTATGTTATAGTTATTAATAAAAACTAAATATCATAATATTAATAAATATTTAGTTAAATAATTGTATATCTAAGTATGTATTTAATTAATATGAATCTAAAGGGCTAATATAATTAAATAATATAGTGGATTAATAGTTTGTATAACCTATTAATAGTTATGAAACTAACTTATATAATTATTTATTTAAAAAATTAGGTTATTAATTAATATTTTATTTTCTTCCCCACCATTTTTATATTACTTGTAGCCAGGATTTGATTCTTCAACTTGTCCTGACGACTATGAACCACACTAACGCTTCAACAAAAACATCCCAATGTGATCTATGCCGAAAAATCTTCTCATAAAACTCTTAAACTATTGCTGAATCAACCAAATAAAAAAAAATTAACATTAACCTTTTTATAAAATCACATCACAGAATAAATAACCAATAATAGTAACATAAATATATTTTATGTACATAATCGTTTATTAATAAAAGTCCCATTGACCGGGAAGCAGGAGCATTAAAAAAAGCTAAAATTTATTTTATTTGGCCCAGAAATATAAACGCATATGCCCAACAAATTTAAATTAAATTTTATTTAAATGATCATTTATCTAATCATCATTCACGCAACTATGTGTCTCCTTATATTTGTATTATACAAGTTTTGCCACAAACGATTATAATAGCCATTTATTAACGCAAATTATTATAAGGACAAGAATTTTCTTCTTGAAAATTTCAAGATTCAAGATCCAAGGTTAATAGGAAGAGCCGGAATGTTACGTAAGTAAAACATCAACATTACCACATAAAGCAACAGCAAAGACAATGAAATTAGATATTTTATGCTATGAATCGTGTAGATAATGTTTAAACAAAACGCCGTAATAAACACAGCAAAGACACTCACTCGATTGAAGCCAAAAATTATGCATTTTTGGTTTTTCATGTTTTGAGTATCTAACTTTACCTTCGTTAGTTCATCAACGATCGTTTTTAACTGTTATGCTTCCTTTTATTGTTCCTAAATATTTGCTTATTTCCGACTATTTTCCCACAGGAAAGAGTTTTATTGATCATATTCCAAAGAATGCTCATTGCTATCACGCATATGTTCACCACTTCCACTCCATTTAAAATAAACTTACAACAAATTATAAATTGCGATAAGATAGCCTCTTTCACTGAGCATAAACGCAGTATACCTTCAAAACGACAAATTTATTCGTTATATTTTTAATCTACTTGTTTAAGATAATATTCTTGAAAAAGTAAATGAATCTAAATATTTCAGGATTAATTTCAACAACAAACTTAATTGGGAGGACTGTAAAAAGAAGAGAATTTTATGAGGGTGGAAAGCATTAAATGCTTTTCAAAAAAGATGTAGAGAGCCAGAGTTATGAGATTGGAAAACCAGGCAGAGTTATGGGATTGGAAAACCACTAAAACACTTTTTGGACTCCTAGTTTGTCCAGAGTCCTAGTTTGTCCAGGGATGCTATATGGGTATGAATTGTCGGCTAACAACACCACCTTCTCAAAATGGAAACAAAAAGAAAATCCAAAAATGCTTGATCATGAGCAAGTTCAAAATAAAAAACTTGGTATTTTATGAGATAATGTTGAGTGAAACAAGAGCAACTCCCATTAAAGCAATTACCATAGCCTCATAAGATATCTAAAAAGAATTGAGCAAATGGGAGTAGGTAGACCGCCTAATGTTATATTCAATGAACGCATGAGTGAAAGAAAGAAAACATGGATGAAACAAAACTACATATAGATTCAAAAATGAAATATCTATCTCAATGTATGTCCCACAAATAGTGAGGAGCTAAATGATTTGTTGTGGAGAAGTTTAGTAAACGGATATGGGGAAAAGAGTTGGGTAGAAAGAAGAAGTACTACATTGAGGAATTCAACCCTACGTGTGATCTACAACAAAGAGAATTCATTAGAGCTAGCATTCCGTGGACGGAAAACATGTTCTTATTTCTGAATTAAGAACCAACTCGCATAACTTGGGTGTGAAACAGGGCATTGGAAAAGGCCTAAAAAAACTTGGGAAGAATGGGTGTGTACATTTTGCACGTCTAGAGCAATGTAATCGGAAAAACATTTCATTTTGGAATGTGATGCACTCAAAGAGTACATGAGAGAAAGTTATGGGAATATGCTAGCATCGGTTCTTGGCATTGTCGTGGAATCGAAAAAATATTTCATTTTGGAATGTGATGCATTCAAAGACATCACAGAAAGTTATGGGAATATGCTAGAAAGATACGGGAATATGTTAGCATCATTTTCTTGGCATTGTCTCAGTGGAATTGAAAAAACATTTCATTTTAAAATGTGATGCATTCAAAGACATGAGAAAGTTATGAGAATATGCTAGCATCTATTTCTTGACATTGTCTTTTCAATGAGAAGATTTTTGAAAAGTTGGACCAGCGCATCATCAATTTAAACAAGAAAATGATTGAATTGCAAAATAGGAAAAGCAGGAAACTAATAATCTCCTGACCTATTTTTAATCGAATTAAAATATCATTTCATTTCAATCCAACAAATTTGTGAGTAAAGATAAGTTTTCGCACATTATACGACTATAGGTCAAAACCTTTTACTTCTATAGGTTCAAGAAAAAGCATTCCTCCATTTTTCAATAATGTTGGAGTCATATCGGGGTCGGCCACCAGATGTTTTCTTTTCTTCAAGTCCTTAGAGAGATCGACCGTAGACTCCATTTTTACCCTGCTCTGAAGGCTTGACGCCGTAGAAGACGGAGTTAATGGTGGACCTCGGCTTTGACATGGACTCCAACATTATAAATGAATTTAATAAAATAATGAAAAATTTAATATGAAATGAATAATATGAGAATGATATCATTAGAGAAAGGATTGATTAAAAATTCATTACTAAAATTTATATAAGTGAGATGAAAAAAATAAAAGAATTTCACTTTTGTTGCAGTCATAAAGAATTTTACAAATAATACAATTATATTTAAATAATAAGATGCTTATATTTATATATATAAAATATGATGATGTGAAATTTATATAAATATAAATATTACTATTAAAATTTAAGGGTGTATTAGATTTTCTAAGAGTGCCCCTTTAAGTAGGTTTAGTTAGGGTAATATATGTTGAGATTCGATGCTTTGAATAATATTGTTGTAATGACTTTAAGTTTAAAAAGAAAATCTTTCAAACTCACAAAAATATTAAGAAGTAACATAGATTTATCTTCAATCAAAATCTTACTCTAGAGAAATCAAGTCTTAAATCTTTTCTCAATTTTGCAATCAAAAAAAGCTTTACAGCTTTAGCAATTTGATCAATCTTAATGCTTGATAGATTTGAAATCTACATTAATATTAATGTAACTGTAAATATTTCCATATAAATCTAAATGTAAATTTTCATGACAAATATAATGAATGTAAACCTGAATATGAATGTTTACATCCAAAACTTAAATACACAAATTAAATATAAAAATAATTTTTAAAACTTATGTAATAATAATTAAAAAGGAAAAAAGAATTATTTAAAAATAAAAATTAAAGATATAAATTTACTCTTTCTCGTGCAGAAAAGCACAAATATTTTTAATAACTAAAACATACTATAAAAAAATGCAAAAATAAACAATTGTCACTCCAAAAACAAATTCACCTCTAAAGCTCACAAATTGTAAATGTATAAAGGATACAAATTTCCCAGGGAATGAAAAGAAAAGTATTTAAGAATTTTCCATTATCTTAACTACCATTCTATTACCATCCCTTATCTTAATAATTAAGAAATAAAAAATCAATTGCTTTGCAATTCAATGATTTTCTCAAATATTTAGGAAGTAATCACTATAGTTTTCTTATAAATAAAAAAAAATGTGTATTGCTTCATGCGAGGAATATTGAAATTGAAATGGAAATGGAAAGTAGTAAGTCAAGGACACTACTACTTGTAACTTTGTTCATTAAAACAACCGACCAAGAATATTTTTTCTTGAAGCTGTTAGATGTTCTGAATACACATAGCATTGTGTTTTTGGGGTGTTATAATTTTTTCAAATTCTGGTCCGTTTCAATGTTTGAGAAGTCCATTCAAATGTTTGAGAAATGTTTCTTTCAATAATGTTGAAATACTTATGTACGTGTTTTCAAATAATATTGAAATATATATCATATAGTTAAAAATTATAATTTAACATTGAAAAATGTAAATTAATAATATTTAATAAATAAATTTAGAGAAGATTAATAAAATTTTTGTATATATATATTTTATCAAGTTTAAATATTTATTAACATATTTTTAGTAATTTTATAATTATTAACTATATTATTTTTTCATTTGATATTTCTTTTGCAATGTTTGGTAGGACTTTCTATCCATTTTCTATTATATATATAAGGCAAATTTACACCACACAGTTTTACATTGTGGCCTCAACTCGCCCGAGGGGAAACCAAGTCTCTTGGTCTCTTGGCCACCGGTCAGCATTATACGCCATCCAAAAAGAAAATGTCTTCAATGTTTCTTTCAAGGCTACGCAGGTCTTATTTTCATGTTCAAATACTATATAACTTCTAACATAAACAATAGGAAATTGAAATGCTATCTGCATAAACAAAAACTAAGCCTACAGGAACTACTCCTCCTAGGCATTCTACTCCTCAGAGTCTGAGGCAACTGGAGTGGGATCATTAGCAGTTTCCTCTGGCATTCCAAACAGCTGCACGATGCAAGGGATGTGATGATCGATATGATCGATCCTGACATCCTCTTTGTGCAACTGGAATAGGATTTTCTCCATGTCTTTTTTGTAATTGGGCAAGCCCTGCAGTGTGACTGCTATCCCCACTTAAATTTGTTCCATTGCTTTACCAAGCAAACTTTTCATTAATAAATACAGGTACAAGGTGTGTTTGAATTGCGTGATTCTACATCTTGTGTTCACTAGGCCGGGAACCATCGTCCTCCATATCTCTATCTCATCATCCGGTTCTAGCTCATGTTTTATCTCATCCTCCAAGTCATCTATCAGCTTTCGAATGTCATCTTTTGTTTCCTCTCTATATGCCATAGTGGCTTCTGTTATGAATTGCTCAGCTAGCTTTCGGCCCCTGCATCCTTCCATCCAATTGGGTCTCTTGGCTGCCCGAGGAGCCGAGCCTTTACTTCCACAAGCACACCCGTGTTTAGATGGAGCCATGTCTTGTTCCTTGATGCCTTGTAAACATTCAAACACCATTAGATCCCTGATGTTGTTCATGTCAATCCCTCGCAACTAGCCATACATTACTTCTCTATGCTGCCTAGCCTGCAACAAGTTAGGGAATCCATGTGGCCATAGGTGGCCTAGGGGATTGGGTTCCAAGCTTGGCTCCTTAGTCTTTTCCCCGTGCCGCTCCCCCTTACCCTGGCTCAAAAGCTGGTCACCCCCTTGCATTTGGAACCCAGCATTTGGGCCCTCCTAGACCCAGTCTTTACAATTTCTGCCATACCCGCATGCCCCTTCCTTAACTTGTGACTTCCTTCCATGGGAATTCTTGCCTCTACCAATTGTGCCTCCAAGGTCCCTATTAGCATTTTCTCTACCATACATATGCAATTGCCAGGGATTTCTTAGCAGAGTACTAGCGTTTGTGGTATTCCATCCCCCTGCCCGCAGCTCAAGTTTACCTCTCTCAACTTCACTCAACCGCCCCTTCATGCCTTGCCCGCTATCACTTATTTCCCTGGACTGGGTTACTAGATATGGGCTTGTAGCTTGGTTCAACCCCATCAACTCCATGCTATTGCCAAAATTTTGGCTCAAAAGCCAAAGGGCTAACACACAGAGCCATGCCATGGCCCTCCCTTTCCTCCCCTGGTTCCTTCCTGAATGGACTAAGCCCCATTCGGACGACCTTTTGCCTCTCCCTTCCCCCTAGTGGAATCCCCACCAACATATGAAATTGTTGCAGAAATCTAACTAGAGCTAAGAAATATACTAGGAGTGATACCACACTACATACTAGAAAGTTGTCACTAGCCCGGAGACACAGTGTCGCCTTCTCTCTTCCACTCTAAGCTTCCTCTATTCTCCTCTACAGAATTTACTTGCTCGACATGTTGAATACCTTCCCTGTCTCCTCTACCCTACCTTATCTCTCCCTCTGCTACCCTGCAAATCCACATCCCATGCATTTCTGAGTGAGGACACCACACCCCCTACCTTAAACATGTGGGGGATGGTTGACATAAACATTTTGGTACTGACCATGTCCAATCGAGGTATGTCACCCTTGACACCACGTCGCATCCCGATCGGGAGCTTGGTTTGCCTAGCTTTGACTCCCGTGGCTTTGCTTGAGATCTTGTTCCAGGATGGCCTCCAGGGATTCAAGGGATGGATCCCTTGGCAGGACTGACAATTGCTTTTCCAGCTGGCCTTGCTGATGGATACACCCTGAGTTAGCCAGGAAATCTCCTCCCTATTTTCCCTCTCTCTGGACATGTTTCACTTGAATGTAATCAAATTTGGGGATGATTTCTTCTATCTCCTGGACCAGTCTTGCTATTCTCCAAGCTCTGACTAAGTTTGCCCCACTTAGTTCCCTTGTTTAATTTTTCTACTGTAGTGATTACCAAGCTTGAATCCCCTTCCACTTCCAGGTTTCTATATTCCAATTTGACTGCGATTAAGAGGCCATGTCTTACTGCAGTAAATTATGCCTCATTGTTGCTGGCAATCCCATAGATTTTTGCATATATGAGACGTGTGTTGCCCTGGGGGTCTCCAAAGAGGCCCCCTAAGCCTGCTTCTCTCGGATTTCCTTTAGAGGCCCCATCAAAGTTGAGTTTGATGAATCCTTTTTCTAGATGGGTGAATTGGGATCCTGAGCTCATGCCCACGTTACTTAGCTTCCATGCTTTGCTATCAATCCTCCCTAGTGGTAGGTTTAGCTTTTGTAATATTCGACCTTCTTGGGCAGACACTTGCCAGTCCTCTTCATGCCATGGTTTTGCTAAGATTGTTTCCCGTATGTTTTGAACTATAACTTCCCATAATTTTTCCTATGGGATTGTTTTGTGCTTGAAAATTCTTTGATTTCTCTCTTTCCATATGGCCCATAAGGTGAATCTGAGGCCTAGGTTCCAAGCCCTATTTACTATCAGACTGGAATAAATGTGGGTTTGCCATAATAGGATTGTTCCTTTAATAGTATTTTGGCCTCTATCCATCCTTTCGAAAATTCCTTGTAGTTGTCCCCATTTCTGTTCCGTGAATGGGCAGTTATTGAGGAGATTTTCCATGTCTTCCCAGTTTTGGTGGCATATCTCACAAGTCCCAGGAAGCCTCTTTTTTGTAGTTGATCCCAGGTCAAGATTCTTCCTTTGCTGACCATCCAAACGAAGTGGGTTACCTTTGGCCACCACCCCCCGTTCCACATCTTTTTACATATTATGTCCTGTGCTCCCCCTTCCTATTTGACCTGGATATCATAGGCTTCGCTTATAGTGAAGGTTCCCTTGGTAGTGTAGCCCCATCTCAAAATGTTAGAGTCTTGGCGAATCATTATCTGCCTTATCCTTAGTTCTTTATCTAGACTGCCCCATTGATCTTTGTCTACCGGCTGTTCACAGTCTTCTCTGGTCTTCCATCTTCCCCAGCTTTCCTCCCCCTACTCCTCTTTCTAGTACTGGCTCGCTACCTGCGTGTTTCTGTCTTGAATCTGTTGATATATATTTTTGATCTCTTGCTTTTCCATCATTTTTCCTTGTTGCTACCAAGATTCCATCCAGAATCTGCTTTTTTTCCATTGCGGATCTCCCAAAAGGCATGCTGGTGGATGAGGTGTCTATTGTTGGCCGCAAGATTCCAAATCATCGAACTCTTGGGAGGGTCTTGATATTTGAGGATGGCCTTCGGTCGCTTGGGCATATTATATTTGTAATTCCATATCTTTTTTCATAGGTTAGTTCCTTTGTTCACCATCGCCACCATAGTTTGGTCCCCATGGTTTGGTTTAGGAGGTATGGCTCCTTGAGTCCTAGGCCTCCATCCTCTTTTTTTTTAGCGAGGCCTTGGCATGACACCAATGCCGATTTCCTAATCTTCTTAGCACCACCCTATAGGAATTTCTTGAAAATATCAACCATCTTGGCGCATGCGCGTTTTGGGCCCACCATTCCAGAAAGTTGGTATATAAGGATCGATTGAAGCACTGCTTTGAGTAGAACTATTCTCCCTGCCATGTTTAAGGATTGAAAGGTTCAACACTTGAGTTTGTCTTGTAATTTTTGGAGTATGTTTAGCCATTAGTTATTTCTTAGGTGTTTATCTGAAATAGGCATACCCAGGTATTTGGAGGGCAGGTTGCTAGAGCTAAACCCAAGGATTCTTACCAGATAGTTCCTAACATTTCTCTAGGTGTTGAAAAAGAAATTGTAGGATTTGTTGTCATTGATATTGGTTCCCGAGGCTTCCATGAAGGTGTTGAGGATATCTTTTATGCTATGGGCTTCCCTCAAGGTGGCTTGGCAGTAGAGCATGATATCATCTACAAACTGCTGGTGGGTGATGGGCATGTCATTTCCCCAGATTCTTAGCCCTTGGAGCTGGGAGGTGTGAACCTATTGTTTTAGATACCATCCCAGCCCATCTGCTACCAAGATGAATAGGAAGGGTGACATCAAGTCTCCTTGTCTCAGGCCATGGGTAGGGTTAAAGGTTTTAGTGGGGATTCCATTGAACTGGATGGAAAAGACCAGAGAGCATATCATGGCTAAGATCCAATTGATCCATCTTTGGGCAAAGTCGTAGGCTTTAAGGATGCTCGTGAGGTAGCCCCAACTAAGTCTATCATCAAATTTAGATATATCAAATTTTATCATCATGCCCCGAGAGCTTCTTGTTTTTGAGGGAGTGGACTATCTCCTGGGACAAGATGAAGCCATCGAGGATTTGGCATCCTTCAACAAAACCTACTTGTTCCTGGGAAATAAGACTGTGGAGAAGGGGTTTCAGTCGTTTGACAATTAGAGTAGCAATAATCTTGTGAATGACATTGCACAATGCAATTGGCCGAAATCCTTGAGGATCCTCTCATTTAGCTGTCTTAGAAATTAAAGCGATAAAAGTAGCATTGAGACTGGGGCATACCTTTTGATTACATCTTGATTCCTCCACTACCTCCAGGATGTCCTCTCCCATGAATGGGCAAGTAGCTTGGTAAAATTCAGCAGTGAATCCATTGGACCCGGATTTTTATTCCTTGGAAATCCTTTCACTATTTCCTTAACTTCTTCTTTAGTTACAACTCGTATTAGTGCCAAATTCTGTTCATTTGATATCATTTTGGGAATTTTCTACGTGACTCTTTGGATGGCCTCCGATCTGTTGTCCTCATTCTATGTAAGAGAGTCTTTGAAATGTCTGACCAGAAGTCCTTCCATTTCCTCATGTTGGATTTTACGTTGTCCTTCTTCATCCTTAAGAGAGTAAATGTGGTTGTGTTGTCGGTGGTGCACCATGGCTTTATGGAAGAATCTCATATTACGTTCTCCTTCCCTCAGCCATTAAACCCTTGATTATTTCTTCCACATTAATTCCTCTTGTTGCCTTCTTTTCTATGTTTGATTGATCAGTAACCCTTCTTCCCGCATCAGTTCCTTTGATATTCCATCTTTTATCATTTTTTATTGGACTTCTGCCATGCGCTTGTTGAGTTCAATTTTATATTTGAGGATGTGACCAAACTCCTCCTTATTCCACTTTTTCACCATATTTTTTAAGTCTTTAAGCTTCAGCTGGAAAGTATGCATCCTATTCCAGCCCTCTTTGGTGCTTTGTGTCCACCATTACTTCATCGTTTTTAGGATATCTGGGTTCCTGAGCCAAAAGGATTCAAACCTAAATGACCGATTCTTAGGTCGGTCTTTTAGGTCCACCTCCAAGCGGACTAATTAGTGGTCTGATCCCATGCATGGGAGTATCGCTGCTTCTATGAACATATCTTTACCCATCAGTTGTTCTGAGATTAGGAACCTGTTGAGGTAGCTTTTTATTTGGTCTACTCTTCCTCTTTTGTTGTTCCAGGTATAAATCCCATTGTTTGTGTCTATATCCACTAGGCGTAGATTATTAATTATTTCACTAAAGACTGCCATATATAAATCTGTTCTTCTCATTCCTCCCCTTTTTTCCCCTGGGTTGTAATCATATTAAAGTCCCCCCTTACCACCCATAGCTCATCTGGGTATAGATTCCTAAGGTCAGTCAACTTTTGGAGGAAGGCACCTCGTTCTCTTGATAGATGTGGGCCATACACCCCTGATAGCAGATCCCATTCATTGGAGCTTAGATTACGAAATTTGCCAGTGAGGATTCAAGGTATACTTAGCCAGTCTCCGAACAACACTTATGCCTGGTTCCAAAGCATTTCCAATCCACCTGCACTCCCATTTGCATCTTGGGCCATGACTTGGTATTCTGGCTTAAAGTTTGCCATTATGTCTTTTAGCTTGTTTTCCCTAATTTTAATTTCTTGTATTATCATAATGATGGGCTTATCCTTTTTCAGTCTCTCCTTCAAGTACCTCTGTTTGCCTCGACTATTGAGGCCTCTATTGTTCCAGGTTGTAATAATCATTTCAACAGTTTGATTGGTTGATGGAAAACCTCTGACAATGGCACTACTCTCCTCGAGTTCACCAGTAACTCCACAACCATTTGTATGGATTCATTCAACGATTTCCTTCCACCATTTCCCCCCCTTTTCCTTGTGCTCCCATCTCTTGTCCCTGATTCGCTTGGGCCCCTAGCTATTTAGGTTGGTTTATGATCGTTGTGCCATGATTTTTTCTATACCACTTAAATGTCTATTTATAGAGTTGTTTCTAATCTTCCGGGATGAATCTTTCATCCAGATGCCTCCATTCCTACAGTAGCCTTTTCATTACTTGTTCTTCTATACTTAGGTCATCCTTTTGGTTGTCTATCTCCATTAGGGTTTCCACCATTTGTATATTTTCTTTTGGTCCTTGCTCAACCTCAATCTGCGTTTCCTTCTCCCCCCCCCCCCCCCCCCCACCATTACTTTGTCTCCTTGGCTTTCTTTTGCTTGAGGCGTTTCCCCTGTCTCTGCCTCTAGCTCTTCTCCCTATAGGACCGAAAATCTATTCAGCCTCCTTGGCTCCTTCTCTTGGGTCCTTCTCTGTTTGGTGTGTTTTATGTTTTTCGGTCTATCGTGGGGTTATTTTCTTCCTTTGCACCTCTTTGTACCCTTCTGCTTCCGCTTTTTCCATCTGCTCACCGTCCATTTCTCCCTCCGGGTTGGTTGACTGTCTGATTTAGGGGGCAAGCTCTGAACAGGTGGTTGTATTGATGGCATTTGCGACATCGGAAGGTGATGTACTCATAGTCGATTGGTTATGGCCATACCTCATCATGATGCTCTAGCTCTATATGCTATGGAAGTGGTTCCGTTATATTCATGTAGACACAAATTTTGGCATAGGAGGTGTAGCGACCTTTCCTTGTCAAGTCTGCAACCTTTAAGAAGGTGCCAATCGATTTTCCTATGCCTTCTAGTATCTCTGGGTGCCAGAAATCCATTGGTAGGCCAAAGAGTCGAACCCATATTGGGTCAACTAGAAGTTTCTCCTGGTTCGGGTTATAGCATTCCTCCTAATCATTGATGAAGAGGCCGACATTGTTGAAATATGGTCCATCTTGGAATATCCGTTCTTTGTCTTCCAGGTTTTG
This sequence comes from Pinus taeda, assembly GCA_000404065.3. NCBI lineage: Eukaryota > Viridiplantae > Streptophyta > Pinopsida > Pinales > Pinaceae > Pinus > Pinus taeda. The sequence continues at coordinate 184,751 of APFE030618862.1, forward strand.
AGAAGATCACTACGAAGAACCCTTTCGCTCCTAGCTTGAGATCTATGTGCCCTTTTGGCTGCCATCGGTGTTGGATCCATTTTATCAATTCTTTCTCGATTGGTCATGTCCCTATGAATTTGCAGATGAGGGCATGGCCCTTCATGCACCTTCTGTACTCTTCCTACTTGTTTGGGATGACGAATCTAGGTTTTTCTGTAGCCCTTGGCAGACATCTTCCTCCCAATCCTATCTGCCATTTGGCACCCAAAATCGGGATCCATTTACCTTTTCCCTCATTCCTACCTACAGCGTCGTATTGGCCTAATTCCCCTGCTGCTACATTCTTGTAGGAGGGGATCTCCCCCCTGTCGTCCCACTCATCCCTCCTCAGTCGTTGTCATAGCCCGACTTCTGCCTTCGTTTGGTTTCTATTATTACAAGTTTGTCAAGACAAATCGCAGATCCGTGAAACCCTAACCTACCTCCTTCCTTGTTCGCTTTGCCATCGCTCCAATCCTTTCCACACAATCCAGTAAAAGTGTTTCATTTGATATTTTAATTAAATCTTTATATATATATAATTCAACCTTTTTTAATAAATAATTCCTCAAATCCACTCAAACGTTCGTGTTTATATAGATAAACATAGAGAACTATATATAATTTAATATGATATATATAGTAATTAATATATTGGTAATAATAAAGTTAATTTATAATTAGGTTTTTTCTTGGTTTTTATATATGAATATATTAATATTTTAAATTAAATATATATATATATATATATATTATATTTATATATAATTTAATATTTTTTTTTTCCAAATATGTTAAGATACTTTAATGAGTTCATATCCGTTATAATAATGATATTTTAATTTATTATATACATTAAAAAAATTAATAGATGGAAAATGAAAAGTTTTTTTGTGAGTTTGAAAACAATTGTAAGTTGTCAAATATTTAAATATAGGATTAAAAAAGTTTCTTTTTAAAACTTTTAAAACTCTTATACTACGTGAACATGAGGTTTGGGGTTGTAATCTATTTAGAAAATTTTGAAAAAGGATATAAGACATCTAAAAATAGTTTATAACTTGTCATATCAATATTAAGTGAAATACTGGCGTATCCTATTCGATTGATTGAATAAATTCTTTCACCTATTGAAAGTATGGTTATTGGTGGGTATGTTATATATATGTGAGGAAGTTAAAAATTATGGAATTTAAGAGGTTTTCTAAAATTGCTTCTAACTCTAGCCAAAACTCCTACCTTGGGCTATGGATTAATAGTGGCTAATCTTTCGTATACCATTTGGGAATAATAAAGGAGATAATTTTTCATAATAAGAATAATATTAAAAATATTACTTTAAACTTTAATCTTGTGTGGTAGTTTTTTGGGGTAGTATGATCCGGATTCTCCACATATTATGTTCATTCTGTCCACGTTTCAAACCCCTAAGAGGGTCCATCATCATAGCTTTTTTTTAATTATTCTAACTTTAATTGTTTTAATTATTTGATTTAAATTATATAGTTAACAAATTAATTAAGTCATCCCTTAATAAATATTTGATTAAAAATATTAATTGTAAGTTTATTTGTTATAATGTAATGCAATCTTATTTCTTTATTATTTATTTTATCTAATTATTTTATTAATTAATTTATTACTAAATTAAATAATCACTTAATTAACCACAGAGAAGGCCGTCGTGTCTGATCACGAACATTGAAGCTCAATCTCTGATTGAAAAGAGTACAGAGATTGCGGTTTCTACGCTAGGGCCACCGTCCATATGACACAGGGTGAAAGCAATTAACTCAAAAATGTATGAAATTCCGGGACTCATTCACACTTACAAGTTGGAATTTTAAAACAGACTTGTTTATTAAATTTGATGGTTTTCCTAAGTAGTAATTATAAGTGAGTTTTTCATATTTGGAACAATTGAGACTTTTTGATGGCTATATTTGACTTACAAATGGCAAACTAGATATGACTACCGGATAGGGGTGGGAGAAATATGATTATATACTAATTAATTACCAAAAAGATTTTAATTAAATAATTAATATAAATTAATTTCATAACTATTACTATATGTAAATGAAGTAATGTATTTAATTAATATGAAAAAGGTTTTATATCACAAACCATATAATTAAATATTTAATATTATAATAAAGTTAACAAGTTATGTAATAAAACAATTAATTATCAAATATGAAATAAAAGGGGCTAATATTATCTAATTAAATAGTTAATTGTGAATTAGTTATGTTATAGTTAATACCATAACCTATTAATAAAAGCTAAATATCATATTGAAGTTTTTGAATAAATATTTAATTAAATAATTGCATACCTAGGTATGTAATTAATTAATATGAATCCAAAAGGCTAATATAATCAACTAATATAACGGATTAATACTTTGTATAACCTATTAATAGTTATGAAACTAACTTATATTAATTATTTAATTAAAATATTTTCCGTAATTAATTAATATATAATCTTATTTCTCCCACCCCTATCGTGTCTAGTTAGCCGTTTTGTCAAATATAGCCATCAGAAAGTCTAGTTGCCCAATCCAATATAGTTGTTGGTGGATGTCGGTGGATGATCTGCTCTTCTATTTAACTTATAGCCAGGATCTGGTTCTTCAACTTGCTCTTACAATGAACTGCACTCGTTGGTTCGAAACGCATCGACAAAAGCATCCCAATGTAATTTACACAAAAAATTTCTTATCATAAAATTTTTTAATTATTGCTAATCAACCAAATAAAAAAAAAATCGCCACTATTCTTAAAATCGCCACTATTCTTTTTATAAAATCACATTGCTGCTAACATAAATATATTTTATGTACATAATCGTTTATTAATAAAAGTCCCATCGGTACTGACCGGGAAGCAGGAGCGTTAAAAAAAGGGCTAAAATTTATTACGCCGTAAGGCGTTTCCCTCTGAAATCCATCCCCCTCTCTGCCTACCTGTCATCTTTGTACACCGCACGATGAGATGTTAGACGATTAGAAAGACTTCAGCCATTGATCCCTATGATTCTATGTGTTTCCCTTGCTGCGAAGGAAAAAATCGTTAGAAAGACTTGAACCGTCGATCCTTGTGATTCTCTGTGTTTCCCTTGCTGCGAAGGAAAAAATCGTTCAGGAAAGAATCCTTCAGGTAAGGGTGTGTTCGGGGTTAACACCATTTCGCCTCCATTAATGCCGACATATTTACAGTGGAAAATGGTCCATTTCAGGTTTAACGAGCAAGCGCAGGATGGCTACACAAGATGTCGAGATGAAGAACTCAACACCCGCGGTCTCCAATTCTTCTGCGCCATCGCCTCCTCCGGTTCTCACGCGTAAGTTCTATGAGATTTTGCCATTGCAGGTAGTGCCTGTTTTGCCGTGTTTGTGTTGAAATTGAGGCATGTGTTTGTGTTGAAATTGAGGCATATTTGTGGGTGTTGCAGATCTAAAGATCACTGGGCTTCTAGTGCCCCCGGCACACGAGAGTTAGCACACCAGCCGCTGACACAGTATGCACATGTTCATTGTTAACCCCACTAAAATCCATCCAGCCACCGCAGATTCTTTCAATGTATATTCATGGCCAATGCAAGATAAGAACTCTGGCATACATCCCTTAGCATAGTTTGATCAGAATCTCCCTTTCAGCAAAACTTGACGAAGCAATCGAATACCTTAAGAAGCTTCAATTACAAGTGCAGGCAAGTGTTTTCCTTAGTGCTATGCGATGGACAGGGTTATCACATCTCACATAATTATCAGCTGTGCCAAAAGTCAATTTATAAGTTATTTCAGAGCTCTTTCAATACTCGTACAACACCCATAAACAAATTATGTATTGTGCTTGTGATTTGTTGTCAAACTGTGTATAGTTTACTTATCTTTGGAGTGAGATCGCATCAGATCTGGGTGCATCTTCTACCAGAGTTTTAGAAGTCACGGGTTTTGATATTCAAGAGAAGATTATTCATAACTCTTTTGTATTCATTCAGTTTTATTCATCGCATGCATAGCTTAATAATTTTGGCTCTGAGCACATTCTAATAGCACATATCTTGAGTCTGCTAACCAATTGCATTCATTATAAAGGGAATTTCCAAGATCTTGGTCCAGTTTCCGACTAACATTTGAGAATGTTGAAGTTCTGTCTATATCAAATCTTGGGGTATCGTTTAGATTTTAAGCGACGACATACTTTCAATTGAAGATCCACAAGCACCAGAGAACAACATTGGGAATAATTCATATAATATTTTGAAGCAAGTGAAAAAAACACTTCAGTGTAGTATAAATATGCAAAGATTCTGGTGAAAATTTTAAACAGTGTTCTACTGGGACATCTTCTTCAAAAAGAAGCCAGGCAGCTGAAGTTCACAATTTATCTGGGACATCTTCTTCAAAAAGAAGCCAGGCAACTGAAGTTCACAATTTATCAGAAAAGGTTCGACTGTCGTACCCAACCCCAACCCCATTTCTATTTTCATTGAGAGAATACTTCTTACCTTCAAAAGAATATGTTCAAAATTTACAGGGTATAATCTAGCACAACAAAGCATCTCTGCTTTTTCGGTCAGATTAAGTTTATAATAAGGTCAGGGTAAACCCGAGTGAGATATCCTTTGCATCTCTAACAACGGTTCACTCTCTGATCAGGCCAGGCTGCCTTCTGGCTTCTTGTCTCTATGTCATTGCAGCGGATGCTCTCGGTTATCCTGTATCAAGAACTGCCTTTGACTGTTATACTTCATTTTTATTTCAATGTAATTATTCTAGACCTGATATTTACTTTATTGTGTGTAACACAGAGGCTGAGGAATAGAATCAACGAAAAAATGAAAGCCCTTCAGAATCTCATTCCAAACTCTAATAAGGTTAGTAAGCATTTAAAAAATAAGCGTAAGAAACAACTGTAATTCATGAAGGTCCTTCAAGTGGTTTTTTGGTCCACTGTAGCAGGCTACTTGTTCACAACCCAACTATTACATATAAGACTCCTGCCGTCCACCATATCCACCTAGATAAAATATTTCTAAAGTGTCTATTTCCGGTAAAGCTATTCATTTTTTAATGTTGTAATGTATGTAGTTGTGGCCAGCTTGTCGTGAATGACTTAATAAATCGCACCGATCCAACTGTATAGCTTCCAGAAGATCTGGGGAATGGTGATTTGTGGATGGCTTCACGGTACAATATTTAAAGTTGTTGGACACATGTGATTTGCAGGATGGCTTCACCCTACAGTATTTTAAGTTGTTGGATACATGTGGCCCGACGAAAAGAAAGTAATTTAGTCCACCGTTTGTAATGTTCTTTTTGTTACTTGTGAGTTGATGGGCAGGAAATCACTCCGTTAATGTTCACAAATTATATATAAATTTCGATTATTATAACAACCGGAAAAGCTTCCTCATGAGCTTTTCACAAGAGGGTGTATTTCGAATCTAGCTCGAAAAGTTATGTATAATTTCACAGTTACTTTTTTTTTTAACATATATAATCTCTTACCAGAAATGGACCAGATAGTCCATTTGAAACTTATAATAATTTCGCTTATTATAACAAACAGAAAAGATGCTGATTAACTTTTAACGAGGGTGGGTTTCGAATATGGCTTATTAATATTTGATGCTTTATTTCAATCAAATTGTTATAATTTTATATTTTAATTTATTAGGTAAATAACCCAATTATTTAGGGTGTGGAATTTTTATTTTTACACGGTAAGGCGTTCCTCTAAAAGAACTATTCTAGCTAAGGCGTTCCTCTAAAAGAACTATTCTAGCTGTCTGAATTTTTTTGTTAGATGATTGAATTATAATTATCTTTTGATTTAAATTGAATTACAGTTGTTACTCAAACCATTTTCCAACCGCACAAACCATTTTCCAAACGCATAAACGACTCTAATACATCCTTTCCAAATATAATTATCCTTTGATTTAAATTGAATGACAGTTGCTACTCAAACCATTTTCCAACCACACAACCCATTTTCCAAACGCATAAACGACTCTAATGCATCCTTTCCAAATAGTTCTTTGCAGTTAACTACCCCTATGGGTGAAAGTTTAGGAGCCTCTATGGCTGGACTGTTGAAGTTGGAGGTCATCTACAGTTGCCTGGGCTATTCATCTAAAGCTTAGCAACCTCTATACTCTGTGTTCTTCTTCGCAATTACCCTCGTTGTTGTGTTTTTTCTCTATGCCGACACTGCACCATGTACCAATGTCTGAGTGCTCAAATAATTTCATGGTCGATTTTGCTTGACTGCAGAATTTCATGGTCGATTTCGCCCGTTCTCATTGCAAAGCATTTGAGATCGAGATATATGGACCCAAGGTTAGGCCATCCGGAGGTCTATGGATCAAGTCTTCGCCCCAAATCAAGATTTGGGCAAACAAGAGATGGAGAGAGAAAGTCGAATTCTATTCAATCAAAGAGAGTTTTTAGAGCTTTCAGAGCTTTTTGCTAGAGAATGGATTTTCCACCTTTTACTGTTACAATGACCCTTACCTCTATGGGACACCCTCCTTAGAATACCTTGGATTTCTCAAGGTATCAATTCATGCAGGTTACCCATGTGACCTAGAAAAGAGGGCCTTGTTCCCTGATCTAGATGCATTAAGGCAGAAGGTAAGCCCTTGGTTGGCTGAAAGTTGTAGAGGAAGGATTATGTCAAAAAGCCCTGTTGTCGTCGAGGCTTGCATGTATTCAATATACATATGTTCCGTGATGAGGATTTCATCATTGATTTCCTACCATTAATAAAGATTGAGATGTCAACAGCATCCAAGTCCCCTTTTTTTAATCGCCTCTGAATTCTCTGGCCACGGGCTCAAGATGGGTCCTTTGATAGGACAGATAATGGTTGATATTTCCCTCAGAGGAGAATCATAGCAACCTCCATGGTTGCGAAATTGTTGAAGCTGCAGGTCATTTATACTTGCGTGGCAAGAATTTCATGGTCCGCATGCTCTTCTTCGCAATTTCCTTGGCTACTGTGTCTGTTCTCTACACCATACACGACATCGCGCCATGTACCAATATGTCTAACTACTTAGATAATTTCATGGTCGATTTCGCCTACTCTCATTGCAAAGTGTCCGAGATCAGGCACAACTTGAGATATATAAACCCAAGGTCAGGCCATCCGGAGGTCTAGCGATCGAATATTCACCCCCAAATCAAGTTGTGGGCAAACAAAACATGGAGAGAAAAGGTAGAATTATATTCATGGTCGATTTCGCCTGCTCTCATTGCAAAGTGTCCGAGATCAGGCGCAACTTGAGATATATAAACCCAAGGTCAGGCCATCCGGAGGTCTAGCGATCGAATATTCGTCCCCAAATCAAGTTGTGGGCAAACAAAACATGGAGAAAAAAGGTAGAATTATATTCAGTTGGAGAGGGATTTCAGAGCTTTTCTAGCATGCCCCATCAACCATGTGAGCAGTCCTTTGGCCTCTCTTTTCTTCACTCGTTAGCCTGACATCATGCCAACATATCTGAAGCCCTTCAATTGTCCCAACAACGATATAAGTGGTGCCCTGATACACACTGATCCACTCTTCATTTTGAGCTAGGCAAAAAAATTTGGTCTCATTCGGAACACCAACAATTAAAGGCCAACGCCATCATACAGGGGGTTGTTTCCCGAATAGAGGGTGGTTCGGTCAATGCCCTTATCTGAGCGTGATCTCCCATTACCCTTTTCTACCTTTCAAAATCTTCCTATTCTTGCATGTTGAAAAAGAGAATCTAGAGATGGATTCAATTTCTGCTACCTAAATGCAAAGGGTGATCGTCAATTTATTATGTTTTTAATTATAATAATGAAAATCGATCTGTTCATTTCGGGAATGGTTATTAAGGTAAGTTGCTGGAGGATTTTCCTTCCATTCACTATCAGAGGAAAAACCACTCTCTTCAACAGATGGATGGATGGGTTGGCCAGCCAGCGTCTTATTCTTTATTAGAAGAAGATGTGAATTTCTTGCCATTGACAAAGATTGAGATGTCAACAACATCCAATTCCCCTATTTTAATCACCTATGGATACTTAGGCACTGAATTTCTTTCCATTGACCAAGACTGAGATGTCAAAAACATCCAAATCCCCTATTTTATTCGCCTATGGATACTCTGGGCACGGGTTCAAGATGGATCCTTTGATAGGATAGATAATGGCTGATCTTGCTCGCACAGGAGAAGCTCATGGTGTGCCCCTGCAATATTTTTTAATTGAACATTTTCTTCAGAATCTGGAGGGTAATCCCAAAGAATATGAGGAACAATTTCTCCTTACTTGTGTACCACATTGTCATAAAGGTACAAATCTACCAAAAATAATCGTTACACTATTTGAATTTGATATTGTTCATTTCAGCTTTCCTTGATGAACTGGCATTTTCTGTGGGTTAGATTTGAATTTGATACTGTTCATTTCAGCTTTCCTTGATGAACTGGCATTTTCTGTGGGTTAGATTCAAAGTGAATGGAATTATATGTAAATGTTTATAAAAATCACTACTTTTCTTAAGATCAGAGTCACAGTGGATATGCTAACTCTCCTTGCTTATATGGCACAGGGAATCTTTTGTGATTGTCCTTTGGCTCTATGATATATATGTTCTTCCAAAAACAAAGATCACTCTGCCTTTTTAGCTATTCAAGCTAGAAACTACATCAAATGCTTGTCTATGTAAAAGAATCAAAAGAGCTTAAGGTGCTTGTCATTTTACCAGAAGCGATAGTATATTAGTATGTTAGACATATTTTCATTCAGGATCATTATGATTATGTTTCATAATGACTGAAGATGGAAAATTAGTTTTGTTTCTATGAATTGTCGTTTTCCATTATCCAACAGATACAGAGCATTGCAGTACATGATTTTAAATCAAATTTTCAAAGAGATAACTTTAAACATGCCATTTTTTGGATTTGTAATTGCAACTATTACTAGAATCCAACCATGTAATTGTTGGTGAAATTGCAATCTTTTATTGTTGGAATTGCATTTTTGAATGTATAAATAGATTCAACTTTCTGAAAAATCCCCTTAAATCTGGATTCTGCAATCTCAATCACTAATATTTACAATTCCAACAAATCTTCTAAAATTTCACCAAATTTTGAGAAAACTGATTAGAACAATGTTTTGTACATTGGTTGGCTTCATGTTCTGAACTGTTCAGAGGAGAATATTAGCACACTTTTCTGGAATATTAACATACTTACTTTGTGATTATGATCTTTTTATTTATCCACATTCACTTTAATTAAGCCAATGTTTCTATGAAAAGAAATTGTGGGCCTTCATTGGAGACACATTACCTATATTGCTTTCTTATACTTGTTATAGCTTAAACACTAGCACTACATATTCTAGTTTTATCCTTCTCTGTGTACCACATCGTCATAAAGGTACAAATCTACTGAAAATAATCATTACACTACTTGAATTTGATATTGTTCATTTCAGCTTTCCTTGATGAACTGGCATTTTCTGTGGGTTAGATTCAGAGTGAATGGAAGTATATGTAAATGTTTATACAAATCACTACTCTTCTTAAGATTAGAGTCATAGTGGATATGCTAGATCTCCTTACTTATATGGCGAAGGGAATCTTTTGTGACTATCCTTTGGCTCTATGATATATATGTTCCTTCAAAAATAAAGATCACTATGCCTTTTTCTCTGTTGAAGCTAGGAACTACATCAAATGCTTGTCTATGTAAAAGAATCAAAGAATCAAAGGAGCTTAGAGTGCTTGTCATTTTATCGGAAGCAACAGTAGATTAGTATGTTAGACATATTTTCATTCAAGATCATTATGATTACGTTTCATGATGGCTGAAGATGGAAAATTAGTTTTGTTTCTATGAATTGTCATTTTCCATTATCTAATAGATACAGAGCAATGCAGTACATGATTTTAAATCAAATTTTCAAAGAGATAAGTTTAAACATGCTATTTTTGGGATTTGTAATTGCAGTTATTACTAGAATCCAACCATGTAGTTGTTGGTGAAATTGCAACCTTTTATTGTTGGAATTGCATTTTGGAATGTATAAATAGGTTCAAGTTTTTTTTAAATCCCCTTAAATCTCGATTGTGCAATATCAATCACTCATATTTGCAATTCCAACAAATCTTCTAAAATTTCACCAAATTTTGAGAAAACTGATCAGAACAATGTTCCTAGAAAAAATTAAAAATAAAAATACTTACTACACTGCTTTTCAAACATTTATCAATAATATTCCCTGTTGAATTTTGAATTTTGTCTTGCAAGCATCCCCTTAATTTTATTATTCTTTTTTTACTAGAATTTAGGGTGCTTTAGGAACTTTTCACTGAGATATTACTGGACAGTTTGCTACTAACCCCATTGACCCCATCTCATTAAAATATATGAATCCTTGCACTATTTGTACATTGGTTGGCTTCATGTTCTGAATTGTTCAGAGGAGAATATTAGCGCACTTTTCTGGAATATTAACATACTTACTTTGTGATTATGATATTTTTCTTTATCCACGTTAACTTTAATTAAACCAATGTTTCTATGGAAAGAAATTGTGGGACTTCATTGGAGACAAATTACCTATATTTATTTCTTATACTTGTTTAAGCTTAAACACTAGCACTGCTCCGTGCATTATCTTATATGACTTTTTTTAATGATGCAGTAGGTTCAAGAATATTTTGTGAACTATATGATGAATGACAGCTTGGGAATGATAGCCAATTCTCATACTGCATTTTCTTACCAAGAGCCGAGTATGGCCTAGAGTGCAAGTTGTCTATAGTTAACTGAGCTATTTTCAAAAATAGTTGATTTTCCGAAAGCTGGTATTCCTGCACAAGTTCCTGTCAATTTACACCAGCAAAAATTTCTTGATTTCATGGAGAAAGAGGATAACCCAATATATTAATCAAAATGTGTACAAGCATCACAGACCTAGTGTCACAGACTCTTTGTATAAGCTCATTCACAGAGGAAGTTGTTTGGAAGGCATATGACTATGATTTAGAGGTGGAGGGATTTGAAATCTACCTCAGTGAAACTCTAGTGCAGGAAAAATGGTACTATTGTAAGTTGGCATCATTGATGGATTATTATGGGTTGTGGATATTATCAGTGGAAACATAATAACATTGTCAATATTCCATGGTAATAGGAAGCATAGAGATTTAAAGGAAACCATCATGTATGCAGTAAGGTCTCTTAGAACACTGCAGGGGGTGGTTTGAAAACTGCTATGATGATTACTAGAACACTGCAACCAGCTAGGATGATGAGCAAAGTGCCAGGGCATCAGCTTGGTATCATGTAACATATCACCCAGATTATTGGGGATGTGCAAATTTGAAAGGATTTGGTACTAGCGATCCCCATTTTATAAGTTTTGTGTGGGTGATATATGACAAACTACTTAGCATCAAATGCAAGAGGCTTACTCATGTAATTAAGAGGTTTAAACTAATAAATTGTGCCATTTAATCATGTGGGAAAGTTGATTATGTTGTTTCAAGAAACCTCAAAGGGATGGAGCCCTTGGAAGTCATCTCTATTCAACCCGAGAATCATAAACTGTGCGTGTAAAATGCATTTTTTCATAGTGAGATGTGAAGTGGGTGGTCTTCAGGACAGCTAATATGCTTACTTGTGTTTATGTTTCAGGGTTTAAATTATGTTTCACTATATTACTGACACAGATGATGAATTTTTTTTCTAGGTGATGAGCAAATTATACATGGTTGGTTATATTGGCAAAAGGCGCCATGCTCTACCATGATTCCTCTACCTAGAGTATAAATTTAATTAATATCTGAATATAATCAATAGTGATTTGTATATTTCCAAGCAGTGTTCGATAGAATATGAATGTAAATGGTAAATCCATTTTTGTCAAATAGCTTAAGGTGAAAAGAGGCATATTTGCAAACGTTTAAGGTGAAAAGAGGACAACCACAATTCAATTGGATGCTTATATCACAGTACAATTATACAAAATCCAAATAGATTTTCCAACTGTATGCCTCTTAATTAGGGTTAATGCTCAAGGAAGTATGGCCTAGAAACAGAGAGTGATTTTGATGCTTTGAACTGGCAGGTGACACATGTAATGGGACTTATAATAGAGCAATCCATGATCCATTCATTTAAACTTTGAATTCATTTATATTGCGTCCATCTAATAGTTTTCCATTTAATTTGATGTTTATATCACAATAATAATAATAGGACCTTAGAGTGCTTGTCATTTTATTGGAAGAAGCAATAGATTAGTATGTTAGACATATTTTCATTCATGATCATTATGATTATGTTTCATGATGACTGAAGATGGAAAATTAGTTTTGTTTCTATGAATTATTGTTTTCCATTATCTAATAGATACATAGCATTGTAGTACATGCTTTTAAATCAAAATTTTAAAGAGATAAGTTTAAACATGCCATTTTTGGGATTTGTAATTGCAACTATTACTAGAATCCAACCATGTAATTGTTGATGATATTGCAACTTTTTATTGTTGGAATTGCATTTTTGAATGTATAAAAGAGAGAACATGTCACGATCCTCGTGAATCATGTCACCAATTTATAGTATGCATTTAATATTTTGGATGTTTTTCCAAACAAGAAATGAACATCGCCCAGTTGTTTAAATAACCAATCACAATTCTTCAATTCCATTCTTGTCCCATGATCGATTTGGGATGAAAGTTGAAACCAAGCTAGCTGCCACTAGAATCAGGAGTATTATACATAAGACATAACCTTCTAATGAAACACACACACATACCTATATAATATTTTCTAGATAGAAGAGATAACAAGGGAGGGTCTAGGCTTCAAAATTGGATATCCTTACCAATCTCAAGAACAAAGAGATGAACCAAAGAAGTATAATGAGACAAAAATACAAGTCTACTATGATGCATTTGGCAAAGAATCCAATATATGGAGAAGTTCTGTATTTACTTATTTTCATCGAGGGAAATCTCAAAGAACTCAGAATCACCCTCAGAAGGCGAGCATTTCAACTGCACATCATGTGTATTTGAAGATTCAACATTTCCTAGACATTGTGAATCAAGTTTACCCATCGAGAAAATATCACCCTTGTCTTCATATAAGGCACCTAGTGCTTTTTGAGGACTAGGAGAAAATGGCCTCTTGAAGCATGGATCATCCACCCTTTGATCATTGGTCGAAGCATACTCAAATGCACTTTGGCCCAGATTTACCAACATAGTCACATCATAGTTGGCTACAATTATTGGGTATAGAGGATTACTAAACTCATCTAATTTGCATGTCATAGAGTAAACTTGATTTCCATTTAATGTATAATAAATTCTTTTGTTTTCAGAATCAAAGCAACATCCAATGACAATGTTCAAAGCACCCAAGCTCTTTTCGTAGTAAGATAAATTATGATTCTCTATCTCACCATCTACATGAGCCATCCCTACATCAACACCCACATTTTATTTCAATCCAAATTCCAACCTTCATGTGGATACAATATGGAGCTATAAAACAAATACAACATTCATTTCATAGTTGGAGGTATAGAGAATGTGTTAATAATTATTAAGGGATAAGGTATTGACTACCAAATATGCATACCACCTTCAAATGAACTCATGAAAAAGAGCAATGGGAATGCATTCTTCAAAGTGCTACCTAATGCAAACCCAATTCATTGATTTGGTTCTATGCAAATTGTAGAAATTTAATCTTATTTTTCTGCGGCTAGTGTTAGGATATTTCGACACATAGGGAATAGTTAAGTATAACTTGGTCTAGTATAGAGTTAGGTAAAGTGTGTTTCTTTACTATTTACTTTTGTAACTTACAATCTGACGGTCACAATATGTAGTGATCTGACGGTTCATTCTCTCCTTGGTATTACC
>APFE030618869.1:0-13067 GCA_000404065.3 Pinus taeda
TGAAAAAAACAAGGTTTTGTTCACAAATTAAACAAAATTGGGCTGCAACAAAAGAAGAATTTTTAATCCACAAGTACTCCATGAGTAGAGAGAGATATAGCCCAAATACTAATCACATAATACTCAACAAGACTTTCCCAAACAATAATCTACAACTTTCATCCTCCTTTAGTCTCCTTTTCTGTTGTGTATATTATACTTGCACTGAGTTGAATGAAGGAAATGGAGGAGTATAAGCTACTATTTATACCAGCTCAACCATAGTTTGAAGGGACACATCTATTGGAGGAGCCGACCTATAACTCAAATAATTACTAATTTTTCCAATGAATTTTGTTAGTTAATTTATTGATACCATGGTGATGTCATATAAAAGGCTTTTTTCCCAAGCCCTACTCTTTCCAGATTAATAATCTCAATCTCACTTTAGTGATCACTAGAGATGGAGTTTCTTAAACAATTAACTGTAGGAACAATAAAAGCAGAGGATTTGTGAGGGATTCCATGGGATTCTAAATCATATATCAAATTATAATTCAATATCTTTGAGATGATGTTTCTATCATAATTATGAAACTCTCTTCACAAATCATCTTTAACACAAGAGACATTCCAATCATCTCCAACACAAGATTATAGTAATGAGTTCCAAATCCTTCATATTTGGATGAGTGTATATTATCTTGTTATCCTATTGTGAGAACTAGTGCCAAATGTCCATTCTATTTGTGTCTTAAAAAACTGACCTGTTGCTTACTTCTAATTGTGATAACTCCACCATTTTTCTTGAAGTTCCCCCATTGACATATACTACTAGGGATTTAACAGTGCAAAGTATTTAACAATTCTTAGGGCCCCATTGACAATGGAATCATACACAACACATATGTAAGACATGATATGCTCTACTAGTCCTTCACGATGTGTATGCGAAGTTTGTAACAATCTTATCATAGACATTTATACATGAATATCAAACAACTTTTATAAGGTTTATGTCGTGAATATCAAACCAATTTTTGCAAGCCACAAACATATGGCGCATATATAATATGCCATTATTTTGATAATGTTACGATCCATACGCTGATAAATTTTATAGTTGATTAATTTATGAGACCTTACAATAGTTTATTGCGTTGAAGATCGTGGAGAACATCGTGACTCACAATGAAGTAAAGGTATTTGGTGTGTTCTTTTGCTCTCTAGGAAGAAGTTGAGCTTTAGAGCTCACTAGAAACTTCACTTGGCTCTCACAACTGGTAAGAGGAACCATTCGCAACCAATTATAGGGAAGACAAAGCATATTGGTCAACAGTTAATGCCCTGTCATTTTGACAGAACCTTATGAATACACAAACATAATTCATCCCCTCATGATTTTTTCCCTTCAACATTCTATTAAACCCTAGCCACAACAAATAAAATAGGGCATGTCAACTCCCAACCCATATTACAGTCTCACAATGATGGGTTTTCCATGCATCAAAAACAAAAATGTATTAATTCCCATCAAGATATCTCAACCCACACCCATGCTTTGTATACATTAGACTTAGTCAGGCTGTTACATATCTCATCATTGTTAATATGATAAACTTGGGGTTTGTCACTGTATGATTTTCTTGGCTTATATGCTAAGCTAGGCCATGTTAAAAGTAGCGTGAATTACTTGTAACTCCATCCTCATCTCGAACGCATTCCAACATATGAAAGAAGACATATAATGGTTATTTTACATACAACTCAAAAGGTATTTGGTCCTCACCTTTCCATTTTGATTCATACATTTATCATTATGCCATGCCATCTTAGAAATTTGTCAAGTAAACATAAGGTGATTTTAAGTTTGATATGGCCCATGTATAATTTTTGAATCTTTATTAACTTGAAATTATTAAGTGTGTAGAGGTAAAAGAAAAGAGGGCAAGAGTACAAGTGGGCTTTAGGCCAAAGCATTCTATAGTGGATCATGGTATCACGTTGAGACACATTGTTGAAAAGGTTTGGGAGGACAAATAAGAAGTATTTTCTGTTTTTTTGACTTCAAAAAATCATTTGACACAGTCCCTAGAGATAAGTTGTGGCATAGAATGGAAGAACTTGAAATTCATGTACATTACAGAGCCATTGTCCATAGACTTTATGAAGAGGTGAAAGTCAAAATTAGAACCTCAACGGGTATTTCAAAAATCTTTAGAAGTGGCATTGGAGTCAAGAAATTGCCCTTTATCCCCTACTCTTTTTGGTTTATACATTGATAAATTGGAAAAGTGGCTAAATATGCAAGGTGGAGATGGTGTTCGGTTGGGGGAGTTTGCGATAAAGCTTCTTTTATATGTCGATCATATTGTATTTATTTCTAAATCAACCCATGGATTTCAAATTCACTAATATGCCCTTGATCATTTTTATAGAGCAGTGGGGATGCAAGTCAATACTAGCAAGACCAAAATAATGATTTTCTCTAATAAAAGGAAGCAGAGCCAACATACTTTCTTCTTTGATGAAAACATTCTTGAAGAAGTAAATGAGTACAAGTACCTCGAGATTGATTTCAACAACAAACTCAATTGGGAGGACTGCATAAAGAAGAGAATTTTAGGAGGGTGGAAAGAATTATATTCTCTTGAAAACATTCTTAGAGAGGCAGAGTTATGGGATTGGAAAACGATTAAAGTTATTTTTGGACTCCTAGTTTGTCCAGTGATGATATATGGGTGTGAATTGTGGGCTAGCAACACCCCCATATCAAAACAGAAACAAATTGAGAAAATCCAAAACATTTGAACATGAGAAAGTTAAAAATAAAAAGTTCAGTACCTTATGAGATAATGTTGAGTGAAACAGGAGCAACTCCCATCAAAATAATTGTTATGGTGTGACTCATAAGATATATAAAAATAATTGAGAAAATGAGAGTAGGTAGATGGTCTAATGGTATCTTCAATGAAGGCATGAGTGAAAGAAAGAAAACATGGATGAAAAAAATTATACATGGATGAAAAACTGGAATATATACATCAATGCCTATCCCATAAATAGCAAGAATCTAGAGAATTTTGTTGTGGAGAAGTTTCGTAAAATGGTATGGGGGAAAGAGTTGGATAGAAAGAAGAAGTACTACATTAAGGAATTCAACCCTACACCTGATCTACAACAAAAAGAGTTCATTGGAGCTAGCATTCCGTGGAGGGAAAAGGTTCTTATTGCTCAATTAAGGACCAACTCGCATCAACTTCAGTGTGAAATAGGACGGTGGAAAATTCCTAAAGAAGCTTGGGAAGAACGGGTGTGTACATTTTTCACGTCTGGTGTAGTGGAATCCAAAGAACATTTCATTTTGGATGTGATGCTTTCAAAGACATCAAAGAAAGTTATGAGAACATGTTAGCATCAGTTTCTTGGCATTTTCTTTTCAGCGAGGGGATTATTGAAAGGTTGGGCTAACTCATGATCAATTTGAGTTGGAAAAGGATTGAATTGTAAAAAGTGAAAAACATGGAACTAATTGTCTCATAGACTATTTTTAGTCTCGTAGACCTTAAAATATCATTTCATTTCCCAGAAAAGACAATAATTGACATTTTTGCATAACAGGGTTACTCCACACCATACTTACCATTTCACACCTCCCACACTGAGACATTGTCCCCTACCTTCTACCATTTTCATAATCACACTCAAAATGAAGTGCTAGAAAGTTTATGAATTTTCTTTATAGCTTGCAAATCAGTTCAGGAAAAAAATGAAAAACTCAGCCCTCATTTCACTCACAGGTAACCAAATTGACCTCACTAAAGTGTTATTCTCAAACATGTTGCTAATTTCGATGATATATTTGTTCATTGTTCTTTCCAAATCTTCTGTATAAGTACTCATCCATGCCCATATCCATGGCCACCATTATGAAGCAAAAATAAAAACTTAGAATATTGTTTTTTGTTTACTCAACTACAAATACTCATGTATTTTCTCTATAGTTTGTGAAATCTATCTTTTGCATGTTATGTTTTAGATAAAATACTCATGCATAAATATATCACACAAACTAAAATACAATGTTTTACTAAGCATGATACATGAGCACACAAATATCTCATTTTTCATGTCATCTTCATTATATCAACTTACATGTTCTTTGTAACACTTTCTTTTGTTTGATTCATGATCAATCCCTTTCCCTGTGTTATATGCTTTTCATTGCGTGTATGCAAAACACTCCAACATTTATGTGAAACATGACTTTAAACATTATGTTATTTTTACTGATTATATATTTATGCTCAACAATTAATGGCTACATGATATATTTTTTTGATCACAATACATTATGAGTTACTTTAACAAAGGTTCTTGAGGAAACAAGAAAGGAAAACCCAAAATAAAAGATGTATCATGGAGGGGGAATAGAAATAAAAGAATTATATTCTCCATACACTTTGACATGGGCTCTGAGGAGTTCAATTAGTTGACCTAGGTTATGTTGCAGAAAGTGTATATCCACTAAGATTATTTTTGTAAATTACAAGAATGAGTTTCTTTCTCAATTCATAAGTCTAAGAAAGTCAAAGAGTCAAAGTCATGTATAAGGAGATCTTCTTGAGCCTATGTGTAAATGTATACTAGTCTAAAAGGCCCTCCAAGACAAGCACAATCGTCCAAGACAAAGCACAAGAAGAATTTTGCAAACAAAACGATGGAAAATGCAGTCAAGTCGGCCAACAAAAAAAATTAAAGGATGTCATGTCGGCTTGCATTAAAGACACATCTATTCATTGCCTCAAGTCATATTATTATGAAGTCGAAGCTACTATATATACCTTGCTATGGATCTGCGCAAAACAAGGTCAGTCACAAGCATGTTTTCATCTGACATCCGCATTATAGGAGATAAGATGTCTCTACCATCTTCGATGACAATCACAGTGGGTCATAATATTAGATTCTTCATAGTGATTACAGTCTCAGCATAGATGCAAAGATGAAGGTCTCAGTGTAGAACACTCTGTCTCAGCAAAACATCATAATCTCGATATATTCAATGTAGTGATATCTTCCCATACCTTTATATAAATCTCATACAATTACAATGATGAATATCATTGTGTCTTGGTCTCAACATGATCAAATTTTTCCATACTCAACATGGTCATAACACATAATAGGCACAGTCATAGTCAAGGCATAAAATGCGATGATAAGGATCTTAGTCATCCTACAGAGACACACTCTGTCTCATATTATGGACGCAGTCATAATCTCGGCACAACGTTTGATGTAGATATAATTTCGGTCATAATCCTAATAAAAGATCTCAATGCAGGTTTAGTATATAGAGCTCGTTGGTACAATGATGATTTTCATAAAGATGCAATGATAATCTGAGTGAATATATAGTGATGATCTCAGTAAATGAATTTGGAGATTCCTTTGCGGCTCTTAGATTTTCCGATTTCATCTGCGACTCTTCATCATTCAATCCCTCCAAGATCTATTATATTACTTCGGCTCTTTACTGCGAAGATCTGCAGCTCTTATACACCATATTAGATCTGCAGAGATATGTAGCTCCATTGATACACCATATTAGATCTGTCGATTCCTCTGCGGCTCTTAGATCTGCCGATTCCTCTACGGCTCTTACTGTGGCTCTTTCATGCGAAGATCTGCGGAGATCTAGAATACGGCTCTGGGTGGAGATCTAGAATACTAGTTTTGACATACTACATGCATATTACTGTGGCTTTTCTCTGTAACCAAGTCTTGGAAACCATTGCTAGAATGTAACCAAGTCATGATATAGATATGTGACTCTTCACTTCTCTTCTCATCAATTGGGCCTTAGATCTACGGTTCTTCTCTTTACTGTGGTTTATAGATCTACGACTCTTCACTTCTCTTTGGAAATATTCTGTGGCTTCCCTTTGGCAATATTTTATACTCAGCAGAAGAGCATTCTCCAGATGGCTCCCAGCTTCGCGAAAATAGCTGCTGGCTTAGTTCCATCCACCTCTGGGGGGCAAGCTCCTGCCCGTATCGTTAGTGAAGCCCCAGCCCCCATTGTCCAGGTGGTCCAAGCCTCACTTAATGAGGATTTGAAGTTCTCTAAGACTGCCCTAATCTACCGATTCAATGGTTTTTGGCCACAACTGATAGCTCTCCACAATTGGATATCGGAGGTATAGAAGCCTTTAATTCCTAATGTAATTAATATCTACCCCTATGCTAGGGGTTTCTTTATAGTATATTTTGAAACCCCTAAAAGCAGACAATGTATTCTAGTTTCCATCCCTTGGTTTTGGGAAAAATCAGACCTATTCATGAGGCCATGGAACCCATCATTCGGTCCCTCAACAATAGTCATAATCTCAACACCACTTTGGGTGAGATTGCTAAATCTACCCTTGCATCTCTAGAATTTCTCTTCGCTAAAAGAAATTGGAAATGCAATTGGGAAATTTTATTGCAAGTGCACAGAAACAAAGGAATATGCTAGAACCACCTATGCACGCATATGTGTGGAAATGGACTTCAGCGCCAGATTCCCAGCTAAAATACACCTAACAAGTAAAGACTATGTGTGGAACTAGAAACTCGATTATGAAAGTGTCCTCTTCAGATGTCGATCCTGCTTTGAGATAGGCCACCTAGACAAAAATTGCCCAAAATCCTCCCAGAAAAATTCTGCTAGAAAAAATCACCACAGATCTACATGGTGGGAAGGAGCACAAAAGGAACACTACACTGTCATCAAATAAGAACACTCTCAAGAAAAATCTGAATCACAAGAAATCAGGCAAGAAAGAAACAACTCTCAAGACAAGCAGGGGGAAAGCCCCGCCCAACAATAAAAGAGTGAAGTCGACAACCCCTCAAGCATCAATAGTTATGAGGGTTCAGATTGCGCACAAAATAAATCTTCATTTAACAGCAAAGAAGATCTCCTAAACCAAACTTCTTCTCCAACTATCTTCGAAAGGACGAACACAATATATTGTGAAGCTAAGATACCAATGTCTGTTATGAAACCAGCTCACAAAAATACAGAAAAGATAGATCAATGCCTTAGAATTTAGCCTCTCTGAGGGGGCAACCTCCTTAAAATTACACAAATGAATGCTTCTTTGTTGATTCAAATGACAAAACCTAACCGACCTAACAATATAACCCATCCGACCTAACAATAATAATATAAAAGCACAAAAATAACAATAGAGGGATTCTATGGGGCACATTAATAACAATATGGGGACAATAAAGGCACAACAATATTAATAAGGGATATAGCTACAATAGTAATGGGGTAATCACTAGTATTATAGGGACCTCACAATGTCCCAAGAATTAGAAGAGATGAAGGAGATACAAGATAAAGAAAGTTGGAAGATCGTAGAGAAAAAAAGAAAGATATAACACCAATCTCGCCAAGAAATATGAGGAGCCAAACAATTAAAAACTAAGAAAGAAAATTATAGGTCGATAGACCAATTTGGTCTCAGTGGACATTAACCATCATCATCATCATCATCATCAATTACTATCTCAGTGAATGTACAGTAATGATCTCAATGATGGTACATCTATGATGAACTCAATGATGAAATTGGTAAAGCAATAATGATGGTGATGATCTTAGTAGTGCCAATAAGAGGATTGGTGTCATGGTCTTGGAATGGCTTAATTAGGTCAAGGGTCATGATCTTGGTATTCATCAATGGGAGTCTCTATAAGAAGAATTTTGTGTGGGTTTTCCTCTCCAAGAGGGAGAGTTTTTGGCCCTGGCATAAATCCAACATAGTGTGTTATTGTCTCTTTGTTTTGGTAGCTATTTGATGAACTAAGAAGACACACTTTAATAATAAAAAGTGAAGACTATGCCAAGAAGAAAAGTTAAAACACCTCACAAATAGTTATCAAGCTAGAAGATTCCTATCATAACTAATTGGCCTATATTATTCAACATGGCATTAGAGCTAAGGTTCAGAAGTCAAAGGAAGGGCAACAAAGAGACATACAAGGATTATTCTTCAAGGAAAACAAAGCAATTTGAAGGGTTTTGTAAAGATTGAAGGATCAATTCCACAACAAGCAGTCTACAATAGCAAGAACTTATGTCTCCATAACCATAATCAAAATGCCACCAAGACCCTCATCAAGGTGTTTACAAAGAAAGGTAACTCAAAAGATCTCAAAATCAAAGATCACTTCATATTGAAACAGGTTGAAACCCTAGTAGCAATCCTGATCTCCACTACTAAAGAAGGAAAAGCATATTGAAGAAGAAAAAACATTGTCATCACCTTAAAGGTTATAAAAGAAAGGATCATTTCCTTTCCCTAGAAGAATATCATCCCAGGGAAGCAACAAATCATCCTCATCAAAAGGAAGGAACCTTTTCCATTGAATAAAGGCTTTCCATCGAAGAGAACACCATCCAAGAGGCAAATCCAATACATCATCTCCAACCAACATCAAAGTGATCAAGTAGAAGAGTTCATCTTCACTTGTCAAGTAAGTATCTTTCATTTTAAAACCAAGTCTGGTTAAATGACTTCATGACTGTAAGGAGATTTATGGATTGAATGGATCTTCAAAGGTCCTTGCATGAAATGGGGAGGATTGTCATAATCCTCATAGATAAAAGAAGTTAATGAACATATCAAGGAAAAAGGTCTTCTTTGAATTCACGGGAATGAAACATTAAGGTTCTCTCATCCCCATGTATGAAGAAAGAAGACATCAAAGAGATATATGAAATACTAGAGGATACATTCTATGAAAAATGAAATATAGAAGGTCACATCACTTAGACATGATCTACACAAAATGAAGGTTTCAAATAAAGAAAGAACATATTCATGAGATCTCAATTGACAGATCTAGGAAATATGATAAGAAGATAATAATCAAGGTAACAAATATCCATGAAAAAAGAAGGTTACCTCATTCGACAACTTGTGGTATCTATGACAGAAGGAAAAATGTTGAAGAACACAATTATGTGTAGAAAGGAAAAGAAAAAATAGTATAAGATTCAAGAAAGAGGCTCATATCACCAAAAATGGAGGAAACTAAAGAAAAGGGCCAAGGAATGAGGGAGCAATAGATATCCACTACGATTAAGATGGCCTCCCTCACAAAAGGATATTATCATAAGCTCCTTGATCTTTAATTAAAGAGATGGCCATGATATTAAGATGCATTGTGGCATCATGAAAACATTAGAAACAAGAGTTTGTGACATTACCATGGGAATCATGAAGGAAAAAATCCATGGCATACAAACATGTAGGATGTAGCTCCTGGGAACCTCAATGGACATTGAAGGAAAGGAAGGTGTAATCGAGGATAAGGCTCATCATACATCAAGTCAAAAGGAAACATCTACTAGTTGGGGATATACAATATCCTCAAAATTCTCTGATGGAATCCTCATCGTAGGGCTCACTAATCTAGAGAGAAAGAAAGTGGTTCATAAAGAACTCCAACTCGTGGAATTCGTGGATAATGTTATGGTGACATAATAATAGAAGCAGATCAAGGGGTTGAAGACACTTCAATCAAGAAAGTTGTTGGAAGAAGCCTAGATGACCTAAAGGTGAAATGAGGTATGTATGCATGCATTTAATTTTAAAATGTCATGTCATATGGTTGTAGGTAATATAGATCATCACTTATATATTAAGAAGCATGATAAAGATAAAAGGATATCCCCCTCTTAAAATATGCAAAATGGCATAAGTCGCACTAGATGAAATCAACATAATATGTCCTCATATAAAGTTTGAGGTGGTTGAATATAATTACATAAACCTGATTAGAAACCCCTGAGAAAGAGATCGTGAGCTATGAAACTATGATGAAGGAAATCGGCAGATCTGCCGATTCCTCTACGGCTCTTACTATGATGAAGAGCTGACTAGGAAATCTCCCTGAAAGATATGAAGACTTTGATGAAAATTTGAAAATTAGAGACCCTTGACAATAGATATCTTTGGGAAACGTGTCAACAAGTATGCACGATGCTGATACCTACTGAAAATATATCATGATGAAGAGACATTTTGAAAGGTATGATTTTATTTAATGATATGTTTTTATCTCTTGAATAATATTTGGATGAGTTCATGGAGGGCTACTAGAACAAGAATTATAAGTGAAAGTACAACTAGTATTCATGCAATGGATACTCCTAAAATAAGCATGATAAGAAAGAAGTAGCCAGATTAAGAATGTTCCAGTTATGTACCAAGAAGGCCACTTTCCATGAAAAAGAAATGACATGACAAAGCAAGAATGAAAGTGATTGATGGCCAAAAGCCCTACAAGGAAGAAGCTCGACTAAATTTCATGACATCAAGAAAAGAAGTTGATCAAGTCGATGAAGGACCCACGAATAAAAAATTATTGATGAAAGGAGAATCCCTAATTAAGAGGGAGGCTGGATTAAGTCAACCCTGATTAAAAATGGAGTGATAGATGTGGTTTTCAATTTTATGTGTCATGCACTAGACAACGAATGAAAACTGTAAGTCTTAGAGAAGGCAATGAATGGAAATGTAGACACATGATAGACACAACATTATTATCTTCACCTGGGAAGAAAGAATGGAGGATTGGGTAATTATTTGGAATTCGATTCCCTTTGAGGATGTGTAGGGAATGCAAGATAAGAGTAGGAAAGAGGAATGATATTCTTTGAGGGTTGGGAACCCAAGGGAAGAAAGTCCTAGAAGGGCATACTCAGTGAACATCTGGGTGGGTATGTACCTTGAGAGATAATGATGAAGGTGTCTATAGTCATTGCTCTCACCAACATTATGCTCTGATCTGATGAGAGATAGAGCTATCGGTCAAAGCCTTGCTGTGGAAACAATGTTGGTTACTATGATGCTCTACAGATGGGTTACCAATCTGATTCTTCTTATGAGAAATTCTTCAGATTGAGAATGACTAAGTACCATTATAAATACCTCCCTAGCTAAGAGGGAGTGTTGAAGAAAGTGTAACTAGGTTCGATATTTACAAATATAATTTTGATCTCTGTACTTGTCAAGGAAAAGAAATATTATTTTTGAAAATTATAAGAATGAGTTTCTTGCTCATTTCATAAGTCTAGGAAATTCAAAGAGTCAAAGTCATGTATAAGAATCTCTTCTTAAGCCTATGTGTAAATGTATACTAGTCTAAAAGGCTCTCCAAGATAAGCACAATCCTCCAAGACATAGCACAAGAAGAAGTCCACAAACAAAACAATGGAAAATTCAATTAAGTCGGCCAACAAAATAAATTAAATGGTGTCATGTCAGCTTGCATTATAGACGCATCTCTTCACTAGCTCAAGTCGGCTTATTATGAAGTGGAAAATACTATATATACCTTGCTATGGATCTACGTAAAAGAAGGTCAATCACAAGCATGTTTTTGTATGGAATCTGCATTACAGGAGATAAGATGCCTCTACCTTCTTCGGTGACAATCACTGTGGGTCATAACCTCGAATTCTTCAAAGTGATTACAGTCTCGACATATATGCGAAGATGAAGGTATCAATGCAAAATACTCTGTCTCGACAAACAATCATGATCTCAATATATTCAATGAAGTGCTATCTTCACATACCTTTATGGAAATATTAGACAATTACAATGATTAATATCATTGTGTCTTAGCCTCCACATGATCACGTTTTGGCGTAATCAACACACTCATAACACATAATAGGAACAATGATAGTCAAGGCATAAAATGTGATGGTAAGGATCTTAGTGATCCTACAGAGACACTCTATCTCATATTATGGACGCAGTCATAATCTTGGTACAATGTTTGATGGAGATACAATTTTGAAGTCATAATCATAATAAAATATCTCGGTGCAACTTCAGTATATGGAGCTCGTTGGCACAATGATGATTTCCCTAATGATACAATGATAATATCAGTGAATATACAGTGATGATCTTAGTAAATGAACAATGACTATCTCAGTGAACGTACAACAATGACCTTGATGATGGTGCAACTATGATGATCTCAATGACTTGGTAAAGCAGTAGTGATGGTGATGATCTTAGGAGTATCAAGAAAAGGATTGGTGTCACGATCCTAGAATGACTTAATTAAGTCAAGGGTCATGGTCTTGGTATTCATCAATGGGAATCTCTATAAGAAGAATTGTGTGTTGGTTTTCCTCTCCAAGAGGGAGACCTTTTGGCCCTGAAAAAAGCCAACATTGTGTGTTCTTGTCTCTTTGTTTTGGTATTTATTTGATGAACTAAGAAGACACACTATAATAATAACAAGTGTAGACTATGCTAATAAGAAAAGCTAAAACACATCACAAATAGTTATCAAGGTAGAAGAATCCTATTATAACTAATTTCCATAGATTATTCAACAGGTTAGTCACTTATACCTCAGAGGTCCTCCTCCTCCTCCTACCCCACATGCTTCAGAAAATGAACCTATTCCACATCCTAGCATAATGGAAATTAAAAACCTCATATATCTCAATAACTACTACAATAGAATGATGGTTGGGACACCAACCCTATTAGGCCCACATCTAGATTTACACATCAGCCTAATGTTTGTCATCACTCAGTTCACTCTGTGACTATTAGTCCTCAGATACACTTTGCATTATCTTAGGCTGCTTCTTTCCATGCTCAACAACCCCTTGATTATTTGTCTTGTCTTACATTGGGGAAATTATGTATCTCATCCATACATGTACATTGTCCCTCTGGGGACACTTCATTACACGCACATACTAATATTCCCACAACTGAAGGAGGGGGGAGGAGAGAAAAGGAGGAGGAGAAAAGACCATTCTACATGGATGGCCCTAGCAAACTAACATAGCTAACATACATTATTTCTTTGGCATAATGTGGTTTTAATTTATTTTTCATAA
The DNA here is from genome assembly GCA_000404065.3 of Pinus taeda. Classification (NCBI taxonomy): domain Eukaryota; kingdom Viridiplantae; phylum Streptophyta; class Pinopsida; order Pinales; family Pinaceae; genus Pinus; species Pinus taeda. The sequence goes on from APFE030618869.1 coordinate 12,923, forward strand.
ACATATTTTATACTACAACGTTATCAAGTATTGGAACAACATATTTTTTATTTACTGTGGTACATATTTTGATGGTATTATGACTGATCGGAGATACAAGGGTTGTTTCACATGCTTCTTTAAATATGTGTATGGATATTGGATT
>APFE030618875.1:0-22572 GCA_000404065.3 Pinus taeda
CCATCAACACATAAAGCCACATGAATCCCAAATACTGCTGCAAAACCCTGGTCTTTCCTTTGCCAAAAATGCAGATAAGATATGTACAATAGTGTCAAGCTATTCCCAAGAGTCCAACCCTGAAAATGACTAAGGAAATACATAATATAGGCAAGCCAACACATTCCCTTGCCTCTAGGGGTCGATCTCATCATCCTAGGAGCTATTTCAACCAATTCTATACAAAGCACTACAATCTAGGTAGTCAAAACAACTTGCCTCTATAAGCTAGGAAACCCATCCATTCATTAATTTTTTTCTATTTTTTGAATGAATCATCTAGAATAGGTAAAAGTGAGTCCAAAATAGCATAATGTTTCATCAATTACATCAAGAGGGATGAAAAATCACATCACAAGTCAAAATTGGTAAAATTGGCTTCATTTCCTGAGCTGAAGAGCGAAAACTGGACCAAAAATTGTATGCGTAGCACCCCTAATCCCTATGTGTAGCGCACATTTGAGCCTATTTTTGGGGAACTTCCCAACATCCAAATTGCACTCATGATAGCTCGTTGGAAAGCCCGAGATTTCTACTTTCCAACCCAAGTGGCACTTTTCAATTTGAGGTTCATTTGCCCACTCAAAACTGTATTCTCCCATAGGTACGTCCTGCTGTTGGAAAAGGTGGAAGAAAGGTGATTTGCATGATGTTTTTGAGCCTTTTGGTCACCAAAAACTTGATGAAATGCTTTGGAAATAGCTGAGCATGTATAATTCATCATGAAAAATCCAAAACTACAAGCCATTTGTGATTTCGAGCTCCCAATCTTATGGGTAACGCGCTATGCGTTGAGCCAAAAAACCTGTTTTGCAAGCCAAAAATTTCAAAACGACAAAATTTTCTCCGAATTTGCTCAAATTCGGAGTGAAGACCCTCCCTCATGTATCATGCCCATCCAATGAAGCATCGGCCAAAACTCGAAGTGGATCGGGCCTTTTCCGTTGTTTTAGCGCTTTGCTCAAACGCCTCTTAAGGATCTTCATTTTCACTTTGCAAACATGCATGCGAGCCCAATGGTGAGTTTTCATATGACGAAGCATGTCCTTGTCTATGTTTTCCTTCACCAACAATTTCTCCCAATGAGTGTCAAATCAACGGGTCTCTTTTGGTCCAATTCTCGGTCTTCCCGGATTTTCCGCAGCTCATAAAGTGTATGGTCATCTTCCAACTATTTGTTGCGCTGCTCCAAGTAGTTGATCACCCACTTAGCCATCTGCAATTTCTTTTGCAGCGACTCATTCTCAGCCCTTTGCTCTCGGATGATCTCCTTTAGCTCCGAGCTAGGAGAGCTAGCATCAACATCAATGATATCCATGTCTTGGCCTCTTGAAGGAACCTCATCAACCATGGGTCTCTTGCCCCTATCCTGAATCTGTACCTATACTGAACATGGAGGCGAGACCCCTTCCACATGATTTGGAGATAATACTCATTGTGCTGATGAAGTCAACGAGACCCCTTCCACCTCGGGTGGACACAGTACCCGTCGTGTAGGTGCAAATAAGGCCCTGTGGCCTCGCTGATATGTCACATATGCTAGAGCATCTACATGCTTGGTCTCAAGAATGTCAAACTGCTCTGAAGGCCCTCCTTCATCATGAACTATCTCTGGTGGTGGCTGAGGCACTGTGAAGAAGTCACGAGAAATAAAATCCTCCCATGTAATGCCCTGCTGTGCCAACTGATGAATCACCACGATCTTGATCAATGCATAATCATATATGCTCCTATGCTGATGTGTTGGGATCTTCCTTTGCACTAAAGGCACCATCCTCTTTATGTTGCGAAACATAAAGTATAGAATGTTCATCAGACGCACCCTTGTAAAATGCATCAACAAACGGACATGCTATGTATAAAGACGCGAGAATCTGCCCTCACAACTGAAATACCGAATGATGATTTTCATCAAAGGTGCAAACCGATCATTCAGGTAGTGGAAAGGAAAACCTCTACTCAAGTGCCTCATATACCCTGGTTTAATATATGGCTCATAATATGATTTCTCTAGCTGTTGATGCTTATTTCATCGCTCCCTGATATTTGGAATCCCAGTGGCCTCTACAATAGTCTCTGGTGACAAAATTAAATTAACTCCAACGAGGTTTACATGGCCATCATGTAAATGGAGAACAAACAAGCGAGCTAATTCACGATGATGCTGAAATTGTGAAATTAGCTCACAAAAATGATAGCAAGACTGATGGCGAAAAAAATCCATGGAAAGTGGGAATGCCTACAATTGTACCATAGAAGTGGGCTCTTCTCTAAGATGTTTACCACCTTTTCCACCTCTGCAAGGCCTTTGTGGCACATTTCCCTCTATTGTGGAATCACTGTCATTTTCCTACTCATACACTGACTCTGTATCTGACATGGCTTTGAAAACACAATAACTGCAATAGGAGGACTGCAATATGTATGTTGTAGGTGTGATGAAATCCCAATTTTCGTACATACTCAAAAAACCAACTGAAGCATCATAAGGGTTATGCCATAATGGACATTTTGTTTGGTATATTTGGGCATAAAACAATCACAAAGACAGTTTGACAAACGGACAAGGGTATGAAGTCTTGTTGGCTCAAAGCTTTCAAATGGGCATGGAGCTATATTTCACCAAGAAAAGGGAGAAAAATATTCACCAATTACTCATATGTCCTTTAATACCCTTTAAAAAGATTTTGATAGGGGCCTAGGGTTTCATTTGTTTTCTTATACCCAACACACCACTTCCACTCTTCGAACACATTATTAACAATATTCAAATTGATTGATTGAGTCAAAGAACACCTACTTGCAGCTTTGGAGGTGATTAGACACAATATAGGCACATAAATGTGATGCTGGAATGAGTGCGTAGCGCACAGTTTCAACGCGTAGTGCACGGCCTGATCCGTAGTGCCTATGTAATTTAACAAAGCTTGCGCTCGCCCAATGCTTAGCGCACAGTTTCAATGCGTAGCGCGCACCTTAAACTCTGTCGAAGGTTTTGTAAATTGGTTTTTCGCCCTCCAATCTTGAACACGCTCTTGCTTTGATATGTGGTGAACAAATAGACTTGTTTTCACCTTATATACAGCCAAAATATCTAATTTGATTAAATTGACTTCAAAAAACCCACTTTGTAAAGTTTGGGCACTTTCACTTTTGGTCTTTTAATACAATAGTGCTTTTTTTATTTTCTCATGCTTTTCTAAGGTTTGGACTAAAGTTCTTTGTTGATTTTTGGTTGCAGAGATAGCTGTGATATGCTCTAGCAAAGGAGACCAAGGCTGCACTTGAACGATTGAAGAACTGAAATTTTGAAAATTTTTACAAAAATGAGATGGCGACTTATCTTCAAAATAGTTTTGAAGAGAAGTCCTAATTCAGTTGTACAATGATGAAAATTATTGAAGTGACAATCTATCAAAGACATCCCTCTGGCCTGCTGGTCTTCTAAGACTTTTCAAAACAAAACTGACTCAACCCTAGACCTAAGACCTAAAAATTTAAAACATGATTGTAAATGACCTTTGAAGACTTGTTTTTATGAATGGACCTGAACCAACAGTGCCAAGCACGAGGGGAATGAGTGACACAAACCATTCCGTCAGAGTTATGGCATGCCTAACGAAATGCAACTGATTGAAACTAATGGGACACTTAAAAATGAAATGCAAAAATAGCTTTGATCTCTGACGAAGGGATAACTAGACCGACTCTAACAGAATGCAGAAGGAACTTCAGATGAGTATGAGAGCACAGATCTACACAGTTGGAAGGCATAATACATATTTCAGATGGACACTAGATATCCATGTTTTGGATGGACACAAGATATCCCTGATAAGGTGCAGGTGTACTATTTCGTATAGGTGCAGGTAGACAAGACTTTGATGTCTTTCTCAGAGGTCTGAAATTTTGGATAGGCACAGAAAGGTACCTCTATCATAAATACAATGTTAGCTAAGATCAAAGTCTCAAAAGGAGTAGTAAGTCTTAGCATTTAAATGATATACCTATCTCAGATGGATGAATCATTATAAAATTTGGATAACGACATTCTCGGCATAGTCACAATGCTGGTGAGAACAATCTCGATGGATCTATCTCACAGCAGACAAGGTATATGTATATCCTCACTGTAGATATCACAATAATTCTAGAGGCATGATCTCAGTCTCAACATATCTATGTTATATATATTCACGTTATAAAGAGGTCAGAAAGGACAATGTATGAATTCAGATTACTGTAGATGACAACATGATTGTGTAGTTTGAGACTGCGTGGAGGATTCCAGAACTATAGCCTAGCTACTTTACTAGGTTGCAAGCCATAGCGAGCAACTAAGGCTGACACGCATATGATTGTATAATGAAGCAATAGAAGGATAGTGTTGCAGCATGATGAAGTAGCGAGAAGTTATAACAGCAGCATGATGGGCACATTAGCAAGGGCAGCATGATGATGAGAGCACGAGCAGCTCAGTCATCAAGGTTCAACACACTGTGATGGTACACTAAGGTGCTACATGGCGAGGTGCAACAAATGATCGAGAGGTAGCTCTATGATAGGTGGAGGAGTCACCTTAGAGAATCAGTTGAAGCAATATGTCGTCAACTAATCTCATGTAGATATTAAGAGTTAAAGTATTGAATTCTATTGCAAATGTACTATATCTCTCAATTTCTTTGCTAAACTTTGAAGAACATAAAAGAAGAATTGATCAAGGGTTTCCCACATTGTGGGGTTTGTCCCTGGCTAGCACCACATCCTATTTCCTCTTGTCTTGGCTTGTCCTCTGCGATTTATGTTTCTGTTCTATCTGCAACTTGCTGTAATGATAATGTGATTGCTAATTTGGAAAATTGAAATAAATTTCTCTAGCATAGAAAATACCTAAAATTAACATGGTATCAGAGTTGAGGTGATGAAAATGCCCAAGAAAGAGTGAAAGAGCAATCACCAAAGATAGTTGGGATAGGACAAAAGGATCAATGGGTTCCTTGTAGTGGATCAAAAGTCAAAGTATTGACTTCTATTATAAATGTACTATCTCTCTGACTTTCTCTATTGAACTTTGAAGAACATAAAACAAGAATTGATCAAGGGTTTCCCCACATTTTGGGGTTTGTCCTTGGCTAGCACCACATCCTGTGTCCTCTTTTCTTGACTTGTCTTTTGCGATTTATATTTCTTTTCTATCTGTAGTTTACTTTAATGTTGATGGGATTTCCAATCTGGAAAATTGAAATAAATTTCTCTAGCATAGAACATACCTAAAATTAACAAGGTGGCATATTTATTTAGTAGTTTCTCTGTTGACGCAATCATCTGCGTGTACACCTTAATGAATTTATCATAATATCCAGTGTGTCCAAGAGTTGTCCATAGCTACATCACATTCTTTCGTAGATCCAAATTAATATTAACAATGATTTTTGCAGGATCTACCATCAAATCTTGCTTACAAATACCATGTCCCAATAAAATCCCATAAGGTACACAAAAAATGCACTTCATCAGGTTTAATGAGATTTGATACTTCTTGCAGATATCCAACATCAAGTGCATGCTCGAGACATGCTTCTTTAATAACCTAAAGACTATCCAGTCATCCAAGTATACCTTCATAAATTTGTGAATGAATTCTTTAAACTCTGGACGACAACTCTGGAAAATATTGTCGGTGCATTCTTCAACACAAACGACATTACTATATATTGAAATTATCTCCATTCAATAGTTAAGGTGGTCTTACTCCTATTTTCCAGTACTATTTTAATCTAATGGTACCTAGATATCCCATATGTAAAGTAATAGGCCTCCTATCCTCCTACATTTTCCAAAACTTCGTCTCTGAATGGTGTTGGGAATGGGTCATGTACACATGTGTCATTCAACTTCCTTAAGTTGACACATATCCTTATTTCTCCCTTACTCTTTTTCTCTTGTACTACCATTGGACTCACTCAATCAAATTGTTCCATAGGTTTGATTATGCCAGTTGTGACCATCTTCTTAAGTCCATGCTTTATCGTTTCTTTGTACTTTGGGTTGACCCTATACGTTCACTATTTTATAGGGTTTGCATCCAATTTCAAATTGATTTTCATGACACTCAAGTCTCCCACGATTCCTTTTAACGTTGTTAACTTCGTTGGGAACAACTCCTGATACTCATGCACTAACTCAGTGAATTTTCATAATGTATCTTCATCCTAGTAATCTCCTATGAACGTGAACTTGGGCTCCACCTCTGAGCCTATGTTGACCTGCCTCGTCTTAATAGGTTACATTAGATAAGGTATTTTAACATATAGTTATACCACTTCATGTTTTCGTTTTGACTCATGAATATTAATGCAGCGCAGATCTTCCTCGCCTTTGTCAATGGTTAGATTATAGCATTCTAGTGTGTGTTGCAATTGTGCATTCCAGTTGGGTTGTACCCAAGTCATTGGCTACTTAGGTGTCTAGAAAATTGCTGCTTGAATTTCTTGAAGAGCATCATTGATGCATTAAAATCCACTCTCAAAGATAAAGGTAAAAATAAAACCTTCCTTCATATTGTTCCAATTGGCGGCACCATGGAGAAGCTTCGTTTCAAGATACCAATTCATTTGTATCACATCCAAAATGTGAACAAATACATGTACCCATTTTGGTCGAGGTTCTTCCCATGTCATAGTCCAATGAGACAAATAATTTCGAGCATCATCTTTTCCATTATACTTCTATATGATTCTTGTATTTGTAGGATCAAACCTGAGCCTCATTAATCACCAATACTCTTGCCAGTATCCTATATTATCCTTATGTGTATCCTACTAGCACATAGTTGTAGCCCTCAAATCCGGATCCAAGGATTGGAATCAATGTTCTTCTAGTACAACCCTTTCAAATTTATCCAAAAATACGTTGACATCACATATACCATCATAATATGGTAAGTTAGGTACTTTAGTTGATATACAACGAAGATATTTCATCATTCTATTACAGCACATAGTAGAAACTTTGTGCAACAGGTTCTTCTAGTTCTCTAATTCTTCATTCAAGTGTGAATGACATGAACTATCTTTCTCCCAGCTTATCCATCCATCTATAGTGGGGTTGATCCAATCCTTGTCACACATAGTTAACTTATATATGTGGTCAATATCATCATGGTAGTATTCATTACGAATGGGTTCTATATATCTCTCTCCTTTAGAAAGATCTAAAGGAACAATAACCCTAGTACCATTCTTTTTTAATACCATACTTGACCTTTTTATATTGACTATGGAATCCATATCAAAAGCCCAATTGATTCTGAGAAAATATGGATACAGATCACTGTCATCCACAATCTCAATGACTTCGAAGTTCGCCCTCACTCTTTCTCCTTCAATATCCATCATAGCATTGTGCAACCATCCCATTAGGATAATCTTCTATTGATTGGCCATGCACAGCTAAATTGGTGACCATCAAAACTTTGGTTTCCCCATCCACTCCCAAGTCTACATTGGTAAGACATTCACATCTCATCTAAGTCCAAAATAATGGCAGAAGTGTCCTCAGACACATAATTTTATTAATCAGAAAAAATAATTACATAATCGATTTTTGCAAGAGTTTATACCTAAACAACCAAACACTCTTGCAGTGAGCTATTTATAAGCTCCATTTCCTAACTACCTCTAATTATGGATCACTTATTAAATAACAAGTGTCCATTTACATTAAATGCTATTCAAACCAACTAGCTAACTAACCTCCTAAAATAGAGCCTAAGATATGACACATTTGGAGAGTCATATCTTGTTACAACAATATACTAATTCTAATTGTCCTCCATTAAATAATTAATCATTCTAGAATAATAATTATTAATTTAATTTCTTCAATTAATAATTATTTTATTTCAATTTTATAACCTATGATAATGAATTATTTTTGGATCATCTAACACAAAATTACCTGATCCATTTCAAATTTGGCAATTTACGTAGTTAATCGTATTTCTCAGCCAATACTCTCCTTATTCTTATTGACCTTATTTACTATGTGTTTTTTAGGTTGTGGCTTTTCCTTAGTGGCATAGTTGTCTATCAATTCTTGCAACCCTTCCACTGCTTTCTGGTCCCTTAACAACTTCATACAAATCTGCATAAATGACTTCAAAATAGTCAAATTAGGTTTCTTCGTCATAGTACCTACTTCAGGAACATTCTTCCTTGGTACTATTTTCATTTGACTTTTTTATGTCGAAGCTCCTACTTCCATGAAACTCTTTATTTCCGCCAGGAAAGTTGTCGTTTCCTTCTATAGATCAAAATCAATAATCTTTTCTCCTGCCTCCCTAACCCACTACCATAGGCTCTTTACCTTATGCCTTATCTTCTTCGGTAGCCACACCACTTTGTGTCACTATATTAATGCTTAGATCACCCTCACATGGTTCAAACCACATAATTTGTACATTCTACGCAGGTTGATGATTCTTCTCTTCCTGCATGCTAGCAATTAAAATAGGGAAATCTTCTATCACATGCTCAAATTGTCTGCAATACTGACATGAAGGATAAGTGTGATTCTAGAAATCTTGCACATAATGTTTGGCTTCTCCACAATTATAGCATATGATATGACCCCTTCCTCTTCCAGTTCCCCCTCTGCGACCATGTCTTAGACCTTGAAATCCTCCACAAACCACATGTGAACCATTATCTTCTTGCACGTGACCTTTAGCTTTCATCCTATATGCTAGGGTTCAATATATCATCAAGTCATAGCTACAACAATGGCACTCGTCATGTTATTTTGACCAATAGAACTTGAAAAATAATTGTTGTAATGACTGCACATATTTCTGTAGAAAATAGTAGTGATTAGTTGGGTGTTGTAGTGCAAATCGACAAATACTATCCCATATGCTCGGTCTAGTACTTGGTCTAGCACTAGGATTTGTCTTCAAAGGATTGGAAACTCCACCAGCCAAATAATCAAAATAGATCAAGCGTTGGTCCTTATAGTTACCTTCCTACCTACACTTTAGGCACTACACTTCTGAGCACATCTCAGACCGAACGTCCTTTCCTTTCTTCAAGTCTTGTAGCTCCATATGCAAACTTTCCAATTGGGGTTGTATATGATGAACCCCTATATGAATTTCTTTTACTGGCGAATATTCTAATTTCGTTGATATTTCTAATGCTTCTGTGTGCACCCCAATATTTTTCTGCGATAGTGTTAATCTGAGGTGTGGAAATATCACATCTATATAGCACTCACTATGCAATTCATTAGAGATGTAGAAGTTGGCTTGTCCCGTCAAACATTTTAACCTCTGATCTACATCCTAGGTAGTATCATTGATGGCATGCTTAATCTCTTTTATTTCTGTAATTCACTAAGACTATGACTTCAACTTCTTAAACTACGTGTTTAATGTGTTCTTCGATGTAGCTAGTGAGGTAGATAGATTTTCCATACTATACTTTATATACCACAACTGCGCTTTATCTTGTAGTGCTTTGACAAGCTACTTTCTTCTTCATATCATCAGCATTGATCGTCTACACTTTCCACATAGCTTCTGCGACAAACAAAAATTGATCAAGATCCTCTAATCCATGACCCTTAAAGAGAGACATCTTCGCTACAATAGCCATGTTGAATAGTGGAGGTGGAGGTTTAGGTGTGTGAGGTGGAGGCAAAGGTGGAGGTGGAGTGGATGGGTGTAGATTCCCCAAAGTGCCTTGAGTTTCTGACTATGCCACACCTCTAGGTGTACTAGGGTTGCTCCTTTCTTCTTCATTGTCTGATTCACCCAATAATTTACTATACTCACACTCAATATATTTGTCACGATTGGTTTTAAATCTCTTATCGCTTTTTCTAGATCTAGTATACCCTCTTTTAAACATAAATCTATAGGCATAACACCCTTTTCATGTAACAACATCTTAATCAAGAGATTTAAGGATTTCAGATACTTACCTCATGGATCTTTGAAAAAATTGCGCTTAGATTCACTTTAGGATATTGTTGTGTCAATTGGAATTTTAGTAATAAAGCCTCCAACGATATTATGAACCCAGTAATCAAAAACTCTTGCAACCTTATTTTCGTACTCCTTAAGTCATTTCTAGGGTCGACATAATATGTTCGTCATGTTTCCAACAGGGTTCGGTGGCCGCTAGCTTTGAAAGCCACTTGTGCATCTCATTAGCGAACGATGAGAAAAATATGTGGTGATGTTATATATAGATACACCTCTATAACCACCTTTCTTTCAAATAGCGCATATCTCTTCCATTAGGGGACTTTTGAGGTCTAAAATGGGCCTCCTAAGAAAGATGTACAACAAGAATAAGCTTTATAAGAAGCAATAGGATTCAAGATCATGATGCCAACCATGGGGGACGATTCACCATTTTTGGAGTAAAAAAGTAAAAATATAAAAAAATAATAAAATAATAAAACTAATTTTTTAACTTGTATTTTTAACTTATCTCCTTAAGGTTCTACTAAAATTTCGAGTGGGATTAATTGTTAAATGCAAGATTTGATTCCTCGTCCAAGGATTTCCCATGTTGCATGCTTTCAATAGACCCTGCTACATGAAAAATGATAAATACATTAAAACACATGATTATAGTCTTGTGTTTTCATGTATTTCTCATTTTTCGTGTAGCAGGGTCCATCGAAAGTATGCAACATGGGTACTATTTGGATGAGGAATCAATTTCTTTATCCAAGGAGTGTTTCTGCTCGAAATTTGAGTAAACCCAAGGGAGATAAGTTGAAATTACGAGTTGTAAAAATAATTTTTCCTTTTTTCCTTGTCAAATTTGATGATGTAGTCTAATCTTATCTTATTATTTACACTATTATTTTATAATTTCCTTAGGAGGCCAATTGTAGACCTCAAAAATCTGCTAATGTTTCTTATGCTACAAATTCATGCAACTTCTAATCTTCCCAATTTTGGATCTCTTTTCCACTCAAATGCCACATGAGACATCCCTTAGATAGATCCTGGTCTTGGTAATGGAACCATTTGTTGCCTTCAGGGGCTTAGACTTAGGTTCAAAGCTAGTTGTGCTAACCAAAAGAACCTTATACCACCATCCCTTTTAGCAACGACCTGCTTGCGTAGAGTGCAGTCTCACCCGAGGTGATATTGGGGGATGCTAGAACTAGGTTTCTGCATCTGGAGGGACTATGTAGTGTGACTGTAAGGTTTTTAACAATTTAGGAATTAATTTGACCTTTGGGAACCACTAAATTTATTCTTACAATCATAAAGGGTTTTCTTTCTTAACATATTTTCGAAATGCGCAAAACTATTATAACATGTATTATTCAACATATAAAGCAATATATGAACATTCACAATGTAATTGTAGAAGAAATATATAAAACGAACCATAAACGGGCTAAAGAGACAACTTATGTGAACATACAAAGATACATAGATTTATCCTCAAATTTCTTCTTTATTAGTCAAGTCCTCTCAAATAAAATCTTTCTCACCCTGCACACACAGCTATAGGGACCTACGAACTCAATTACAGACTTACCAAGGTTTTTGTGTGCACAACTATAGGAGCCTTCCCCTTCACCTGACTACAGAATAATATTACAAAAATATACTCAAAATTATTTCATCCCTTCAACTTATATCTTAGACTTGCTAAAACATCCCTTTATATATGCTTTTACCCTTACCATACCATAGTCCACAAACCATGGGTATAGCTCAGAATCCTCTAGGTAATCCCTTCCCTTTACAAATAATGGGATTTAACCCACCCAAAAGCCCATTTGACTCTTATAATCTTGTACTAATCACTCTCTACTCCTTAAAATATGGAGTCTTTACATGCCTTAGACAAAACTTATAGCCGAATCACACATCCCTTAGATAGATCCTCGTCGTGACCACATAACCATTTGTTTGATTTAGGGGCTTAGACCCAGGTTCAAAGTTAGCTGCACTAACCAACAAAACCCTATACCACCGGCCCTTTTAGCAACAACCTTCTTGTGCATACTGAAGTCTCACCCGAGGTGATATTAGGGAATTCTACAACCAGGTTTCTACATCCAAATGGACTAAGCAGTGTGTATGTAAGGATTTTAACAATTTAGGGCTTAATGTGATCTTTACAAACTCCTAACCTTATTCTTATAGTCATAAAGAGTTTTCCTTCTTAATAGATTTGTGAACTACGTGAAACTAATCTAACATGTATTATTCAGCATATAAAACAATATCTGAACCTTCACAATGAAATTGTAGAAGAAATATATAAAATGAATCATAAATAGGCTAAACATAAAACTTATGTGAACATACAGAGATACACAAATTGATCCTCAATTTTGTTTTTTATTAGTCAAGTCTTCTCAAACACAATCTTGATGACCTTGCGCACACAGCTGCAAGTGCCTACGCACTCAACTGTAGACTTACCAAGATCTTTATGCACACATCTACAGGAGCCTTCACCTTCACCTCAGTATATAAATATCTTACAAAAACTGACTCAAAAGTATCTCATCCCTTCAACATATATCTTAGAATTGCTAAAACATCCCTTTATATATGCTTTTACCCTTACAATACCATGGTCTACAAAACATGGATGGAGCTCAAAATCCTGTAGATAATTCCATTCCTTTACAAAATAATGGGCATTGACCCACCCTAAAGCCCCTTTGACTCTTATAATCCTACGCTAATCACACTCCACTCCTCAAAATGCGGATTCTTTACATGACTCAGACAAAACTTAGTCCTAGGGGAACCCTACCCAACATCATGCTAGATTTTTTGCCATTGTAGAACACCAGATGTCAAGCATTTATTCTGTGTCAGTTATGTCTATGTTTAGTTTCAATCTAACAAAGGAAATTCAAGCCAAGTAAGTGATGGAGTTGGTGTTGTATTGTTGATGAATAGGGTGGTGGCCATGCAAAATGGTTCATAATTATCAATAGAAGACAAGTTGATCAATGCATGAATTTTCATTATAGAAAAAAATATTCTTAATGGATGAGCACAAATCCTCATTTTGTTGAACCATATGTTTCCCACCTCTCTTGCATCCACCTTCTGAAAAATGGTCTGAAGTAAAAACCCACTAATGCAAAAGTTCATCTCCAACTATAACATTGTTGGGATCAATCTAAATGAATAAGTGCAACACTTAAAAGGATGTGCTTTACTTGTATAATTTAACACATGCAAACCTCTTCATAAAACAAAATAGACTTTGCAAAAAAAGGTTTTGGGATTGAGATAGAAAGAGTATGAGGGACCCATATCCTTTTCATCTTGTATCAATCCCACCTCAAACAACTATGCACACTTAATGTCTTTAAATTTTTTGTTTCAAGTTAGCTCAAGAACACATGATCTCCTACCTTCATGTTTATGGGGACTCAAAGGCAATCATAAATTGGCCGAAAAGAACCTCTAAAATTTTGAGTTACCACTTGCAGCCTCTTTTTCAAAGCATACAACTTACCTTCTATTTGTATGTTTCCTTTGAGCAAGAACATGAGTTAAGAAGCAAGTAGATTGTCCAATGTTAATTTGGAAATCGTCTCAGCCTCATGGAAAGTCATGACTTCGAAGGAAGGGCAAAAAATATAATTTCTTCATGACGCTTGTCACTAAATAATCTTGTTACTCTCTCTATGTTTTTTTTCGCAAATATAGCAAATGATCTTCTGAGTGTTTTCAACAATTCTATGTGATCATTTCTACTATAACATGGATGTAAATTACATAAATAGGGGTAGGTAAATGCTTAAATTTTGGATTGTGGATGACAGGTCTATATATATAATAGGAGAACATATGTATCCTTTTGAGAGGGTGGTCACTTGACAAATGACATGGATACAAATTCTTTTAATCTTTTGTAGATATTGAGTCTTCTCAACAAATATTTTTTGACGCTATTTGGCCTTCAGTAATGCCTACTTTCATATATGGACGTAATAATATTGCCAATATCAAATTATTGGATTTTTTTCCAAGGGAAAGTAAATTATACCTACATGACAAAAAAAGAGAATATAATATTACTTTGAAATTGCATCTCGTCGAATACTAGCACAAGACATTTCCTACGTGTAAGCTATGCAAAATGAGATGTTTATTTTTTTTACATGTAACTTAGAACCCCACCCTCAAGCCACCCATCCTCTAGCCAATAAAAAAGAAAGTGATAATATTCACAGATCATAAAGAGTATCAATCAACCACTAGCTCACGAAGTGTGAACACATCACAAGGATTGAAAATGGTTGAGCTAAATAACGATTTCTTCTTAACCACTTTAGATAGAGCAATTTCAAAGGATGAATTGATAATTATACTATACAAAAATCATAATACACGGTGAAAATCACCAAATTTTCCTATATAAGTTAGTTAGGGCAACAATCTCCAACCAATCAACCTCAATCCTAAAGGAGAATGGCATTATTTACTTCAAACAAAAAATAAAAAAATGATCGTTATAGAGAGAAGGAAATCACCACGGAATATGATGGCGATTCCAAGATGAATAGTTGACAATAGTAGGCTCGATATGTGATCTATATATTAATTGTGAATTTTCCATGTTGAAATCAAGGGCGAAATTATTGATTATATGATAAACTTTTTATAATTACCAAAATGTTGGGTAAAATCTGCCCAAAAAAATAGTGTTTAGACTTCAACCTTGCTAAAAAAGTTAATGTAATAAATGAAATTTCAGAGAATAGTAATTACATGGATTTGGAAGAAAGGTTTAATAAGTGGAAACTCAAGGCCTTGAAGATATATCCATTTGATCTAGATGACATCACTATGAGTAAAAACTCCCAATATCATCACCATTGCATTTCAATAAGATATGCATAATCGATATGTTAGATGTGCATGCTTAATTAGAACACAATTTAGAAAACAAATTACATATAAACTTGGTTCGGTTGAGAAATATTATAAATTAATAAAGTGATACACTTGAAGGACCTCAAAATTTCTAACCCTTAGATATGATGATATGAAGTTTAAACCTAAAAATTACAGAGACTTTGTAGCTAATTTTGAAATTTTGGGTCTCCAACCATTTACCAAAACTTAAAAATTCTGACATCACGATTGCAACTTCACAAAATACATACTTGGTTTTTCTTGGACCTGTGCATTTAATAAATAATTATGGATCTCTAGCTATTGAATAGAAAATTATGGATCACCAAAGGAAATCCAAGTAACTAGTCGACTAGCATAAAATTGGTGGAGTAATAGTGACTAAAGATGAGAGGGGTATAGTAATTTTTACTTGTGCTCTAAAATGACCTAGACGTTAATAACAAAACAAAGAACAAGAATTTTCAAACAGAGAACAAATTATTGGAATCTTATGAGTTTAACAGAAGAATGCAAGGATCGGATTTGTCTTTCATGAAATAAGTACAAAGACATCATGATGAATCTAAACACTATTGAAGATAGAATTTTTAATCAAACTTTTAAGATAGAAAAAAAGCTATGTATGGTTAGTGTTGTTACCTTTTGGGATAGGGCTAAGACTCTGAATTGAGCTACTCAAACTATTACAAAATTTAAGGGTTTTTTCTTGCTATCATCATGCCTCTTTTGGATGAAAATGATGCAAATTATACTAAAGGATAGAACGAGTAAAGTTAGCCAGTAACATTTTTATTTATTTTCGGTCAAAGTAACTCAGTCACAACTCAATTTTCACTTTAGCGATCAGATTAGGGAAGAATTTTTAGAAGTTTTTGGGATTTTTCTTTTCTCTTTCTGGCAAAATTGATCTATAGTGAATAGGACATATCGATCCCGAAGAAAAATACTTCACAATAGACACATTATGATATACAATGAAAGTGCAACCATTTTTTCAACTCGCCCTAGAGGAGGAATTATCTGTGACCTTCACCTCGTCAGATGCAGTCTAGCAATTTGAGTGTAGAGGGTGCATTTTTTCTGGAAAGTATTTGATCCATACAAGGATTTGAAACATGGTGGAATCACCCTAGAGAGATATTCTCTGTCACCTTCACCTGTTCAGATGTGGTCAAGATCCAGATCTCATAGTATTGCTAGGTAATGGAGGGGAAATGATGAAGCAGAGAATCCCATAAATACATTTTATGGGACTCTTCTCCCTACTCGTGTTACCTAATAAGATCTTTAAGAACATTTCTCAAGAGAGGGATGTACAATTAATGTTAACAGATACACCTATCGACCAACATGTAACTACTTTTTTAATATCAATAAAGTATAGTCAGTTTCTTTAGGTAGAAAAAAATGTAAAATCAAAATAACAATATCTATCTTTAAGTTTGGAGTTGACATAGACGAAGAAACCTTCCGAAGGAGGAAAACCCATTTGGCACATCTAAGCCAATGACACATAAATCCCATTCGGCACATAAATCCCACATAATAGAAGAAGGTTTACCAATGAATAAGAAAAAGGCAGGGGACAAAGAGGTTTCATAATATGGAACATAAAATAAAAAGTAAGAGTACAAATGTTTTACTAAAACAAAAATGGACCTAAAACATCTAGATCTACTATTCAAAACCTCGATTAACACAATTTTTTTTTTTTTTTATGCAAACGAATAGCATACTCATGATATAAATGAAAACCAAAGAAGAAACCTTCACCACTACAAAGGAGACCTTGAAATTCTTAAATCTAGGTTTTTCCTGGGTGAAGTCTAGCAAAATTATCCCCACCCCACCAAGCGAGAACATAAACCCTAATAAGAGCCCTTAAATAATATATTTCTTGCTCACTCTTCTAGAGGGAAATACCATTGGTTTTACATTCCCTATGATCAAATCTTGTGCACACCCGATGCCCGATGGCTCGACAATGATATCGTAGATGCAGTCAAAAACCAACAAGAAATAGGTGGCCAAGACAAGGAGAAGATAGTCGTGGCTGAGGGTAGGGAAAAGGAGCGCATGTTTAGGGGCATGCGAGGTACTCTAAGAGTACTGTAAGTATGTTTTAGGATGATAATCAAGAGATCCATTGAAGATGACGATGATTCTTCACTTGAGAGTGCCAAGCTTTGGGAGGAACCTTTGTCCACAGTTTCCAAGGGACATGCTTTTGTTCAGAGATAAACTTTAAACGAAAAAATTGAGTATGAGGGTTTAAGGTTGTGGTTGAGGAATTTTTTTTTCCCTCAGTCACTTGGGTCTTCATGTGATCCTAAGGTATTAGTTACATGGCCTCTTAGGTTGGGTTAGCTGAGATGGTGTTTCCCAAATAATGAATCTGCTGCTCAAACACACACAGACAAAATTCATCCAATAATGTACAACTGAATTTAATTAAGTTTTGATTAAAAATTATTGAGGAAGATGATGCATTTAATTAAATTTTTATCATACTTAAATTTATGTGAAATAAATATTATATCATACAAATTGAAAATTTTCATGCTCTTCAAAGTATGAAATACTTTTCATTTACTTAGTATATGACATAATATTCATTTACATAGTATGGTTTAAGGTTATTTTTTATTTAATTAAGAGACTTAAAACCCCATTTAAATTTTGCTGCAAATCATATTTGAATTTTGATCATAGAAAAACTATATCCAATGTTATTACTTCCACTATAATTTTGAAGGAATCAATCAACACAAAGGTTTTCACTTAATCTTGGATAAACCAATATCACTTGATTTCTACTAAAATAATTTACAAACCAATCATTGGCTATTTTTCATTTCAAATAAATGTTATTGTGTACCTAAATTAGCATCCAAGTGTTTTCTTCCATGGTAGTGGTTTAAGCTTACATATATGTTAGCTAACCCTAATAATATTATCTTGGAAAAAGTTCATAAATTGATTCAATTGATCGCTTTTTATGTTAATAATTCAATCACATAAATATTGGTGGTGAGATTGAAAATGGGGTTGTTTTATGATGTTCATGAAACATAAACCTAATATGTATTGCATGTGGCTTAATTTTAACCTTATGCTTTAGGGTTATTTAAACAAACTATTATGTCCAAACAAAAAACCTAGGGATCCCTTTGGTGAACCCTATGAAAGTCGATGGTAGGGACATAGAGAGTCATTTTTGTATGGTCATTAATGATGGGGTATAGACTTGTAAATAGAATATTAGTATACTTGAAAGTTTAGAATTGATGGTGTTGTGATTGTAGATGAGTTAAAACCCCAAAACATGTGTTTGAGTTTTCCCCTTGGCCAAATCTACAAGTGCCTGGGGAAACTTGTTGTGTTAGATGGAATACAATATTGTTAGGAAAAAATCTTCCTTAGGCCACAAAGTTTCTTTCTTCCTGGATTGTTGTTCATGTTGAAGTGCTTTTCTTTTTGTGAAAGAAATGTAATGAAATCTTATTTTATGAGAAATAGCCTTCATAAACCTTTGCATGCTATGATAATACATTGATTTGTATGAACCTACTCTTGCAAACTATAATTCAAGTGTAAAGGATTTAGATAAAATGGAGGTAGTTATGGAAACTACTTTAATTATAGGGTGTTTCCCCTTGAAACATGAGTGAGGAGTCCCTTGGCCCTTTCACCACCTAGTCAAAATATTGTTAATGTGGTGATAATAGGTCATGTCACATGGCTAGTGGACATATTTGTTAATGTTGGGTTGTGTTATATTCTTTCCACATAGTTAACAGGGGGTTTGAGGGGTACCCGTAACCCCACTTTATGGGGTCCGGGGCAGCAGCCCGGAAAATTTTGGTTTTGGACCCTATGTTAGGTTGAGCGGACCCACCTATGGTTTTGTGCATGATTTTCGCACATGTTTTGGATGCGATGTTTTTCGGTCGATGGTTTTGGACGCGATGGTTTTCAGTCCATGGTATTGGATGCCTCAGCATGTATAAATATATATTGTAACATTGAAAGGAACATAATGAAAAATCAAGCTGGTAGTCCCGGTTTTGGTATCAGAGCTATTTTGGTTTCAAGGGGACGCCTTTGTTGCTGAGGGGTTTCGCTCGGGCCTGTGGTAGACCCTGTTCAGTGGGAGATCTGCGAGATCGATTCTGGTGGTGAAAGAAGATGGCGAGCAGCGGAAAGATAGAGATTGACAAGTTCAATGGTCAAAGTTTTGAGTTGTGGAAACTCAAGATGGAGGATCTG
The DNA here is from genome assembly GCA_000404065.3 of Pinus taeda. Taxonomy (NCBI): domain Eukaryota; kingdom Viridiplantae; phylum Streptophyta; class Pinopsida; order Pinales; family Pinaceae; genus Pinus; species Pinus taeda. The sequence continues at coordinate 19,238 of APFE030618875.1, forward strand.
TTGGTGGATAAAGATCAGTGGATTGCGGTTCCGGGTACTAAACCAACGGGAGTAACCGATGAAGAATGGAAGAAGCTAGATCGGAAGGTAAAGAGCACAATACGATTGTGTGTCTCAGATTCAGTATTGCTGAATGTATCATGGGAAGCTACAATGAAGGCTTTGTGGGACACGTTAGGGACCTTGTACCAATCTAAGTCTCTGGTGAATAAACTATTCCTGCGGAAAAAGTTGTATAACCTGAGTATGAAAGATGGAGACTCGGTGACAGAGCATCTGAATGTGTTTAACACTATGGTAAGTCAGTTATCATCTGTTGATATTAAAATTTCAGATGAAGATAAGTGCATCAGTTTGTTGTGTTCTCTACCAAATTCGTGGGATAGTCTGGTTATTGCAATAGGTAGCAATGCAACTGCTTTGTAGTTTGATGAAATAGTTCAACCTTGCTGACGGAGGAGATGAGATGGAAAAATATGGACAACCAGAATGGTGATGCCTTGTCTATATGAGGACGGTCCCAGAATAGAAACAAAAATAATTCATCGAGTGGGAGATCTAAATCTAGAGGGAGATCTAAATCGCCAGGAAAACCTACAAAGGTGGTATGCTGGAAATGTGGAAAGGAAGGGCACTTCAGAAGGGAGTGTAAATCTAAAGCTCCTGATAAAGGAAAGGGATTTGATGATGCTCCTTCTGCAGAGGCGAAAACCACCTCAGATGAAGGTGGGGATGTGTACTTGGCTTCTTCAAGTACACATGTAGATCATGAGGCATGGTGATTGACTCAGGTGCATCCTTTCACTTCACTCCCCATAGAGAGTGGTTCTGAGAGTATGAGAAATACGATGGTGGTGATGTCTTCTTAGGAGATGATAGGAAGGCTAGAATCATTGGTCGTGGAAAAGTAAAGTTGAAGTTGCAAGGTGGAAGGGTTAGAACTCTTCAGGGTGTTCTGCATATTCCTGCGTTGGCCAGAAATCTGATTTCTGTAAGCAAGTTGGATGATGCAGGTGTAAAGACAGTGTTCGAGAAGGATACCTGAAAGATGGTTCAAGGAGCACTGGTATTGATGCAGGGAGCTCGGATTGGAACTCTGTACAAGCTGCAAGGTAGCACTGTTGTTGACGGGTGCAATAGTTCTATGGTTCCTAAAAATGGAGCAAAAAATCTAGTGGTCTCTGGAGAGAAGAACAGGTTGTGGCATCAAAGGCTTGGACATATTGGAGAGAAGGGCCTTCGAATACTTCATGGTAAAGGTATGGTAGAAGGTATGAGTAATAGCTCTCTGGATTTTTCTTTCTGTGAAAATTGTGTATATGGCAAGCAGAATCGGGAGAGTTTCCCCTCTGGTGGTAAGAGGACGAAACAAATATTAGAGCTTGTGCACAGTGATGTGTTTGGACCTGTGAAAGTTCCATCACTGGGTAAGTCTGTGTACTATGTATCATTTATAGATGACTTCTCAAGGAATACATGGATATATTTCCTTAAGAAGAAATCTAAAGTCTTTGACAGGTTTAAAGAATTTAAGGCTCTAGTGGAAAATCAGACAGAGAAGAAGATAAAGGTACTAAGGACAGATAATGGTGGAGAATTCTGCAGCAAGGAATTTGAAGAATTATGTAAGAAGTGTGGTATAGCACGGCAGAAGACAACTCCATATACACCTCAGCAAAATAGAGTCACAGAAAGAATGAACAAGACATTGATGGAAAGGGCAAGAAGCATGCTCAGTGGTGCCAGGCTAGGACAGAAATTCTGGGTGGAGGAGGTGGATACTGCAAGTTACCTAGTCAACAGCTCACCTTCATCAGCGTCAGAGGATAAGACTCCACAAGAGGTATGGACTGGTAAGAAACCCTCTCTTTCACATCTGAGGGTATTTGGATGTGATGCATATGTACATGTTCCAAAGGAGAAACAAACCAAGTTGGATAGTAAATCTAAAAAGTGCATCTTTATTGGGTATAAGGATGGTTTAAAGGGTTATAAGCTTTAGAACCCAGTAACAAGGAAGGTTGTGTATAGTCGAGATGTGGTGTTCAGAGAGGTAAAAGATGTTATTAAACATGAAGTCCAACCAAAGGAACCTGAGAAGATAGAGTTTGAACTAAAAGAGGAAGAATCAGACTCTATAGAAAAGGAGGAATCAGAAGATGAAGAGCCACAAACTCCGACTGTAAGAAGATCAGCTCGAGAAAGAAAGCAGCCAGAAAGGTATAGTCCATCTACTTCTGTTCAAAATTTGATTTATCTATTACTGATGATGATCCCAGAACTGTGAAGGAAGCAGTGGATTCAAAGGATGGAAAACTCTGGAAAGAGGCCATGGTTGATGAAATGGCATCTTTGCACAAAAATGAGGCTTGGGATCTGGTGGAGTTGCCGGCTGGAAGGAAACCCATTGGCAGCAATGGGTGTTCAAGAAGAAGACAAATGCAGAAGGGAAGGTGGAGAAATACAAAGCTCGGTTGGTAGCAAAAGGTTATTCCCAGGTGCCGTGAATTGATTTTGGTGATATTTTTTCTCCTGTTGCCAAGGTAACTTCTATTAGATTACTTTTATCTGTTGCTGCTGCTTTTGATTTTGAGGTAGAACAGATGGATGTGAAGACAGCATTTCTTCACGGGGATTTGGAAGAGGAAATCTACATGAAGCCACCTGAAGGCTTTGCGGTGAAGGGTAAGAAAGAACTAGTATGCAAGTTAAAGAAGTCTCTGTATGGGTTAAAACAGTCAACAAGGATGTGGTATAAAAAATTTGATACAATTATACGGACTTGGCTTCACCAAAAGAAAAGAAAATCACTATGTGTACTTTAAATTAATTGGTGACCATGTTATTTATCTAGTCTTATATGTGGATGATATGCTGCTGGTTGGAAATGACAAAGAAATTATCCATGATTTGAAGACCCAATTGTCCTCCAAATTCGACATGAAAGATCTCGGTGTTGCAAACTATATTTTGGGCATGGAAATTAAAAGAGATCGGGCAAAAGGAAGCTCTGGTTAAACCAGAGGAAGTATGTCGAGACAATATTGCAGAGTTTTAATATGCAGGATAGTAAACCGGTGAAGGTTCCTATTCCTGTAGGTGTGAGGTTATCTGCTGAACAGTGTCCCAAGACACAAGAAGAGGAAGAGGACATGTCCCGTGTTCCATATGCAAGTGCAGTCGGTAGCTTGATGTATGCCATTGTCTGTACTAGACCAGACATTGCACATGTAGTGGGAGTATTGAGCAGGTTTATGTCAAAACCAGGGAAGGAGCACTGGACAGGAGTGAAGCGGGTTTTCAGGTATTTGCGTGGCACTAGTGATTATGGTTTG
>APFE030618882.1:0-14864 GCA_000404065.3 Pinus taeda
TTATCAAACATGGTCAGAGACATGGTTTTCAAAACCATGGGAAGAAACCTAGTAAATGGTTTGCACAGAAAAATAAAACTTATTTATGAAATTTGATTTATTCATAAGCATCGAAAAATTGGACAAAAAAAAAATATGAAAATAGTTGATGGTTTGGGTAAAGAAATGCTACAATGGAGAAGTATTGCAGGGCATGGTTTTGAAAGGAATGGATGGTTTTATAGAGAAAAGGTTATTTAAGAAACTATTTCAGGATTTGATTTACAAAATTGATGAAGAAGAGAACAATTTTACGGGTTAAACCAAGACATGCTTTTCTATTGAAGACATGGTTTCTTAAAACCACGGGTGGTAATTATTTTTTTAATGAAATATGAAAATATGATTTTATACATTTTTTGGAAATGTTTTATCAAAATATCTTATTCCCAAAAACTTAAAATTCATATTTTTGAAAACTAAAGAGATAGAAAATCAATAATTTCCAAATCATTTTCAAAATTTACGACAATGATTAAGCATATAAAAGATAATTAATTCAATTATCAAAGGATTTTATCAAAAGACAAGGGATTAATCAATTATATAAAAAGGATCAGTCAACCAGATTATGGGCATATTACTTGCGTTTTAGGGAGGAGCTTCAACAACCTCCAAATTCTAAGCCAAAAGATCAACAAACAAAAGATTAAGGTATATTTGTGACAAAAAGTGAGAAACCAATTCCAAGAAATTAGCAATCAGTGAGCCAATTCCCAGATTTGGAAGCACAATACTTTCTATTAGCTCCAAATTTCCTACAATAAATTAAATATTATATTTATTTCTAGGTTTCTTATTACAATGTTTCTCATAGACTAGTAAGATTTTCAAGATTCATTTTTCCTTATATTGTATAATTTGAAATATAAAAGGGTTGGCTTTTGATGCCAACACCCTGACACTTTTGTAACTACTTCTATTGCATATTTTTTAAGCTAAGGTTTATGGATTTATTTTTATGATAGAATTTGTTTCTTCTGTATGTTTTTCTAGTAATTTCATAATATGTTTCTTTATATTTTTAAGGTAATATAGAATTTAGGGTAAGGCTAGGTTGAGGATCAACCAACCTGACAACCCAATGTAGTGTTATCATATACACTAAGACTAACTAACTAAATAGGGTGTTTGAATTAGTACCTCTGCATCATTAATTTATTTCCTTTTGTCATCTCTTAAACGTATTTATGTGGGTTATAGAGATCGCTCTATACACATATTTTATTTTTAGATGATTAAGTATTGAGGGAGGATATATCATTATCTAATTTATATTATATTCCACCACCAAACTCTTTAAATCTAGCTTATTATGTCGAAGCTGAACGTTGGAACTTTGATCAAACCTCAGCAAGAGAAGGCTTTATTTATAAGCAGATATTAGATACTCATGAACAACCACTTATACAACAAACCATAGATCAGGTTGTTGTGCTTGATAGGTTATTACCCACCGATAATAAACAACACTAAAATCCTCGTAATAGTTCATGGACTCCCCTATCATTTGAGGGTCATCTTGGAGCTAAATTTTGGTCGAGTTGGTTCCTTTGAGAAACAAATAAAACATTTTGAACTATTTCCAACGATTGAAGTAATGAAGAAATGTTTCCCTAGAGAACAATCTAGACTAAGTCTACTCGTTGGTGAAGAAGGACTAGACATTAATTGTTGGTTAATTTTCTTTCACTTGGTGGCTCCACTTTGTCGATATGGTGATTCCATTGGGTTCTATATTCTATTTTGAGATTTCATTTGCATCCACTGATATGATATCTCAAGGCCTATTTGATGGAATCATTGAGAAGCATGTTTTTCATCTTCATGGATGTGATCTGAAATCTCATATGTCTACAGAGAATCCTTCTTTCCAACTTCTCCTATAACTATCATTTCCCTATGGAGTTTATGTTTCATATTGTAAATAGTTTTGTAGTTTTCAAATGCATGGAATGTGGTACGTTAGTCAATCCAATCCTCACATGGTTGCACTGAAAGCATGACTACACGTAACAATTCATATTTCTAGCTCAGTTAAATAGAGGTTGTGTGGGATTGCATTAGTAGTTTTCTGACTTCAATTTGCAGTATTGATTGTGTCAGTCTCAGTAAGGTATGTCACATGTTATAGGTAGTTTGCATGTTGTTGTTAACATATTAACTCCATAACCTAATGAATAAAGCATCATCTCCAAACTTCATTTTCTTTTCAAGCAAATCAATCATATAATTTATGGAATCCATCAAATAAAATCAACTTTGTAGTACTTAGTAGCAGTTTTAAGTTTGGTTTCTGTCACTATTTATAGTGTTAGTTTTTTCAACTTCAACAATTTTTAGTTTTCATAATTCAGTGTGAGTTAGTCTCTGCATTAGTGCAAGCATTATGGTTTCAGATTCGTAGGTCACAGGTTCCAGGTTTCAAAGTGAGGATGGATAATTTTTTTGTGTTATGACTCCATTCTGAACATATTCAAGGAAAAAATATGCAGTTTCTCTACATCACACATGGGGAAGCAGTTCCTAGTTGGAGCCTATGTTGTAACTTTCTATGACACCTTTAAAAGTTACAAAAGGTTTCAAAATCTACTAATTGGTTTCTTGAATAAATTTTGAGGTATATATAAATTCCAGTCAAGTTCCAATCACCTAAAGCATTCACTTAACTAATCTTCCAAAATATTCATGTCCTCCATGAGTCAAAATTGTCAAATATCTCTATTCATTTCTAGCCTTAAATCCAAGCATGTCTATCCCAAACCCATATGTAGCCTTAATTTTTATCTAAATTCCTTGGTCCCATTATGCCTATTTCCAGATCTTATATTTCTTCCATAAATAATATTTTTAATCCCACCATCTTTTTACTCGTCACTCCCTTAACTTTTAACCCTTGTTACAAATCCTCATGTTTTTTATATATTTTACTATAACTTACCATTATTTTTATTATTCGTCAATTTTCCATTTTTACTGAAATCACACGTAAGAAATATTATATTTTACATTACTATTTATCTTATCTATTTATCCCATTATTCTGTACTCCACCTCTTATAAAAAGATTAGTTATGTCCATCCAAACATATGTACCCACCCACACGTTGATGTGTGAATTAATAAATCAATGGTTTCCCTATCCATCATTCAAACTAGCCCGCTCCGTAAAATTGTTTTATTATTTTACCACTTTTTACACGTGTCTCCATATCATTTGTTGTTGACCCCCCTTATTAAATCATTTACCACCTACTATCCCCCCTCCTCGCAATACCATTTCCATACCATTTATCACATTGGTTTGAATTTAAAAATGTAAGGTGAAAATGTCTATGGGGTATGTTGTGAGAAATTTTTTAAAAACTATAAAGCCTGTAGTGAAGGGATAACAGGGAAGATTTTTACAGCTCTATTTTTCTAGAATGAGCTTATGGGTGAAAGTGTATTTTCGTGCAAGAAAACTGAGGACACATGTCCTATAGGTACATTTCAATGCAAACCAAGAAGCTTAAAATGCTATAAAGAATTATTTTCTACTTGTGGAATAATTTTACAGAGGTGAAAATAAAATTTTAGGGAGAAAAAAAATAAATGTTTTATGTGGAAACATATTTAAAATTGTAGTGAATTAACTATATAGTATTCACAGAAATAATAAACAAGACCAATAAAATTGTTAAATTCTTAGAGCCTCCATAGAGGCAAGGGTTTAGGTCGATAAAAATTGCATAAAATTGCAAGAATTGAGAAAAATAGAAGAAATAATGAATTATGCATATGAATATTGATGAGATAATTAATATATAAAGAAACTAAGTTAAGCTAATTGTAGCTAACTAATGTTCATATACATCGAAACTTTCATGTTAAGGGTGAGTATGATGCAAGATGGATGAGTTCCAGCAACAAGGTTGTTAATTCCATTCTTTCACCAATTCAATTCTATCATAGTTTTAGTACTTTCAATTTGTAGAAAATTCTTGCATGTTCAATCTCCTAATAGTTTCTAATTCTTTGATTTTCAAACCTACAAATAAAATTCCTCATGCACTTCTCGAAGACCCTCGTCACTCTCATAACACATTAAATTACTATATTTTTCACTAGTAAACAAAGAAACCATAAACTAGTATACACACCAAAATTTATTTTTTCACACTCTATTCATCAACAAATATTATACAAATGTATAGTTGGATTGAGATCCAATACATTCCAAATATGAATAAGAAAGTTGATATATTCTCTCAACATAATCCCAAGCCAACTCTAAATTTTCCATGTAAGCATTATCTCCAAGTCCCTCACTTAATTCTTACATGTCAAAATTAAACAGAAATTACAATATAGAAAGTACATATTACAACAAGAAATTGATCTCTGTCTGGCTAGTCTTCATGAGCACTCGTGTCCACTCTAGAATATCACAAACACTTCTCTTTCTTCACCATCTCATCTTCAAACTATCACTTCAACTCCTTTTAAAACATAAACGCCTCTAACAATCTTTAATGAACTTTGTATAATTGACACTTCTCAATCTCCTGAAGGAAAATCTCGATATTGGACTATATCGACTAGTCAATTATGCAATCGACCTTTCTAAACATAAGAATATCAAAAATTTATAGGTAACTGATGCTTTTGAAGTTCGAAGCACAACAAGACCCATAAACATATAACACAATCACACAATCAAACTAGTCATTCTCTCAACAGTGAATGAAATGAGAACAACTAATTTAATTATATTCCTCTAATCAATAATTGGTTCTTCAAAATACTTTGCAAACCCAGAGAAAAATACACAAACAATGAATTCAACCCCTTGTATACAAATTCTAAAATCTCAGCGGCAAAGAGGGCTAAGAAAAATAATACACTACTAACCAGATCTCAATGCGAACAATCATCTAAACTGGGGAATTCGGCTCCACAAGGCTCCATATTGGATGATGTCCTTTCGATGTATTCCTTTCAATATGAGGCATAGAGGAACCAACACATGTAAAATCCACACCACTCAGATAGAAATAGGCATGAAAGGAGACTAGAGAGGAAATGTGGTAGATATTTTAAAAATTCATTAAAGAATGTCATTGTAAGTCTCTTACGAAATATTTGACCCATCTTGAACCATGGAAAAAAATAATATTAATAATGCAATGATTTTTTTAATCTACGAGATCATAACGCCATAAAACAATCTCTAAACTGCTCAATTGTTCCATTAATGTATAGAATTTTATTTGTCAAGAATTATGAATCTTCACAACATTGTCACTGTAAATCTATGTGCAAACTCCATGCAAGCTTACACTCGACACAAAAGAAATGAACTCTGATAATTACTCGTCACCAGGAAGGGGAAAATTATTTGATTCACTACAAGTACAATCGCCATCCCTGCTCCTTTCTGCCCTCCATTTGTCGTAATAGCCCCTCGGGACCTCCTGTTTTAGATTTGTTGAAAACTGGAACCAAAAGATTGTGATGATCATGATACTACGTCCAGTCTATGTTGCAGCCTATCAATTGAAAACATCTTTGATAAGCACACCAAAATGGAAACCCTATGTGTTGTGCATGGTCCTGGACCAGCCTTGTGGCTTCTATTGTGCTTGCTGCATGAAAACAATTTGTTATGGGGTTTTATAGAGAGTTACTGTGCAACTCCTGGTGAATGTGAATGGATGTAAGAACGCTTTGTTTACTTGGTGAAGGAGTTGTAGTCTCCATATGAATGTATTTCATGTATTAGAATTATAATCTAAAGTTTTGTTTTGTTTCTCGCAAATGTTACTCCATTCTACTTTGTTCTCCTCTGCATTAAATGTGTTTTATTTTTAGCTCCACTTGAGTTGCAATTTCATCACCGTGACTAAAGTCCTGAGGGAAAGACTCCTCTCCTCTACCCAAAATATTTCACATGGTATCAACGCAGGTGAAATTTTATTGTTGTAAGTGTAAGTGTTTTTAGTAGGAGTTAAAAAGTTTTTTTGAAGACATATTTTTGGAGTGTATTTACGAGCAGGGAGAAAGTCATTTTTAATTAGAAATTGAAGCATCAAGCAGAAGCTTGACTAGTCCTCAAATACCACAGTTTCATGGAAAAAATTATGATTATTGGGCTATAACAATGAAAGCTCTTTTTTCTTCCCAAAATGTTTGGGATTTGGTGAAGAATGAGTTGAAAGAACCACCAAATGCAACAACATACATTACCTTGTCACAAGTAGAAAGGGATTTGTTGAGGGAAAACAAGAAGAGGGATTCAAAAGCCCTCTTCTACATTTTTCAAATAGTTCATGAAAGTATTTTTCCAAGGATTGCAATAGCGAAAAAGTCCAAGCAAGCATGGGACACCCTCCAAACAATCTACCAAGGCATGACAAAAGTGAAGACAACAAAACTACAAATGTTGAGGAGAGACTTTGAGACAATTTGCATGAAAGAATTTGAGAATGTAAACTCATCTTTTACACATGTAATTGGACTTGTTTCTCAAATCAGGTCTCATGGTGACGCACCTAGGCAAAGGAGAATAGTTGATAAGATTTTGAAAAGTCGGCCAGCAAGGTTTGATGTCATTGTTGTGGCCATAGAAGAGACAAAGGATCTCTCACAATTTTCATTGGATAAGCTTCACACATCGTTCATTTCTCATCAAAATAGATGGAATAGAGAAACAAACTTCTCATTGGAGAATGCCTTCAAGACACAAGTTTCATTTGGTAAAGGTAGATGCAAAGGAAGATCAAATGCTAGAGAAAGAGGAAGAATCCCATAAAGAGGTAGAAGAGGCAACCCTTCTAGCTCAATTGGAAGGGGAAAAAATCAAAATCCAAGTCAAGGCCCAAGCCAAAACCAAACACATGGTGAGAGGTATAATAAATCTCAAGTTCAATGTCATTATTGTAAGAGGTATGGTCATTATGCAAATGAGTGAAGAAATAAGGAACATGACGTAAGTGAGAAAGTAAGTGCAAATTTCACAATGGAAAATTAGAACCAAGATAAAATGTTTTTAGCTTGTAATGTAGCACAATAAAAACAAAGTGATGTATGGTTTCTAGATTTAGGGTGCAACAATAGCATGATAGGCAACATATAAATCTTTTCCAATCTAGACAAAAGTGTGAAATTTGAAGTGAGATTAGGGCCTAATAGCAAAGTATTTGTCATGGGAAAAGGAAGCTTCAATGTTCTAAGAAATAAGGGGGAGAAGAAGTACATTTGAAATTTTTAGTTTGTCCCTGGTTTTAAGTATAACCTCATAAGCATTGGAAAACTCATGCAAAAGGGCTACATGTCTTTTTCAAAAATGATGAGTGCACAATTTTGGATAAGTCTCCAAGTAAGTAGTTGATTGCAAAAGTTCAGATGATAAGAAATAGAACGTTTCCCCTAATGATAAAACCAGATTTGAAGGAATAAGGTGCACAAGCACTACTATCAATGAACTCATAGGAGGATGAAAGAAAAGTTGTATCTATCACACAAGTAAAATTTCAAACGAAGGTCAAAGATGAAAATTGGTTATGGAATTTGAGATTTGGTAATATCAGTTTTGGAGGTTTGAATTTTCTATATAGGGAAGGCATGGTCAAGGTATTTCCACTGATAGAAAAATCTGACAACCTATGTGAAGGATGCATCTTGGGCAAGCAATATAGAGAGAAATTTCCAACAGGAAAGTAAATAAGGGAAAAGGAACCTTTGGATATTGTCCTTTCAGATTTGTGTGGACCAATGCAGACACCATCAAATGGTGGAAGCTATGATTTCTTGACCTTCATAGGTTATTACACAAGGAAGACATGGGTCTACTTCCTAAACAGAAAAGTGAAGTGTTTGAACGTTTTCGCCAATACAAGGCTCTTGTTGAGAAGAAAAGTGGACACTACATCAAAGTCTTGAGGACTGACAAAGGTGGTGAATACATCTCAAATAACTTCCTTCAATTTTATAGGGAACATGTAATTCACAAGAAATTTACAACAAGTTATATACCTCAACAAAATGGTGTAACCGTAAGGAAGAATAGGACTATCATGGAAATGGCAAGAAGAGTGTTGAAGGAAAATCATTTTCCAAATGACTATTGTGCTAAAGTTATTGCTTGCGCAACACATATCATTAATAGGTGACCAACCAAAGGTGTCAATAATATGGTTCCTGAAGAGTCATGGAGTGGAAGAAAGCATAGTTTCACTCACATGAGAGTGTTCAAATGTGTGTCTTATGCACATGTCCCAGATAAATTAAGGAAGAAGTTGGACAACAAGGGGGAGAAATGTATATTTGTTGGATATAGTGATGAATGTAAGACATACAAGCTATATAATCCATCAACTAAGAAGGTCATAATCAATAGAGATGTGCAATTCATAGAAGAGGAAGCATGGGATTGAAGATCAGAGAAGACAATCAATGTGAAAACATGTAGACCACATGAGGACAAAGAGGAATTGACTACAACAAGTAATTCCTCAGTAATGACTCCTTCTACTCCTATTCAATCTCAAGAAAGCAGTCAACAAGTAACTCGTCAACAAATAATAGGACATTGTCACACAGTCAAGCAAGTACTTCTCCAAGTAGGCTGCAAAGACCTGCAACACCATCTACTACCAGCGCAACATCAAGTGATATGTCAAGCCCATCTTCCGCAAGCATAAGAAGACAAAAAATCAGAATTTTAAGTGAAATTTATGAGAAAGATTAAGTTATAGTAGCATTGGTCTGAATTCCTTATTTTCATTTTTTTTTCATGTACATGACCCAATCCATTTTGAAGATGCATTCAAAGAAGAAAAATGGGTTTGCAGTAGTGCGTGAAGAAATAAAAGCAATAGAAAAGAATGATACGTGGGAGTTAGTGAATGTTCCATAAAGAAGAGAAGTCATTGGAGTGAAGTGGATTTGTAAAACCAAGAAAAACATTGAATGAAAGATTAAAAGGCATAAAGTAAGGCTAGTTGTCAAAGGATACAAGAAACAATATGGAAGAGATTATGCAAAGACATTTGCGCTAGGCGTGAGGATGGAGATATGCATATATTATTGTCGATTGTCGTGCAACATAAATCGAAAGTGTATCAAATGGACGTAAAGTCAGCGTTCTTTAATGGAGTGCTGAAAGAGAAAGCATAAGTTGTGTAACCACCTGGTTATGAGGTAGAAGTCCGAGAAGAAAAGGTGTATAGTTTTAGGAAATCTCTTTATAGGCTGAAGAAAACATCGGGCGCATAGTACAATAGGATAGATGCTTACTTGTTGGACAATGCCTTCGAAAAAAGTGATGGAGAACCTAATCTCAACATCAAAGAGAGTGACGGTAAGATTCTTATTGTTGTCCTATATGTAGATGATTTGATTTTTATAGGAAGTGATGATTTCCTCTTCGCTGATTTCGAAGAAGTCATGAAAAGTGAATTTGAAATGACTGAGTTGGGGTTTTTAAGGTATCTTTTGGGCATAAAAGTGAAGCAAACATAAAATGGTATTTTTATTTCTCAAGCAAAGTATGTAGCAGACATTTTGGAGAGGTTTAATATATAGAACAACAAGCCTACACCAACTCCAACTGTCATGGGGTTGAAGTTGAGCAAAGGATTGCAGCCTCAATGTCAATCCGAGATTATACAAAAGTGTGGTGGGTAACTTGATGTATTTGATGACAACTAGGCTGGGTATAACATATGCGGTAAGCATGGTGTCGAGGTTCATGGAGGATCCCAAGGAGACACACTAGAAATTAGCCAAGAGGATTCTAAGGTATGTCAATGGGACAAAGAGGTACGATATTTTTTACACTGCTACAAATGACTTTAGGCTCGTCGGTTACACTAATAGCGATTGGGCACAAAGTGTCGATGATAGAAAGAGCATGTCAATATATGTTTTTCGTTTGGAGTCGGGAGCCATTTCATCGGCTTCTAAGAAGCAACCAATAGTCTCAATATCAACAACAGAAGCCAAATATGTGACCACAACAACAACAACATGTCAAGTAATTTGGATGAGAAGATGGTTGAGGGATTTATACCACAACCAAGAGGGAACAAAAGCTATTTTCCACGACAATAATTCCATAGTTTCACTATTAAAGAAAGCTATCTTTATCCCCGGATGCGGGTGTTAACACGTCAGCCAGGGACGAGCCACATGCCCAGCATGTGCTGCCCCGTGTTAAAGCAATATAGTTAATGCCCACTGCCGCCAAGGTATGAGGTTTAGCAGCCCAAGCTCTTGGCATTCAATGTTATGCAGGGTGAAGAGATGTTGCTGCAGGGAGCAGTTATGGAGAGCTGTTATCGAGGGAAGGTTGCAAGAACTCATAAGGATGATGGATCATTGCAGGCTCATTCGCAATGTAAGGTCTGTGTGGAGCAGGCTCTGGAGGAATTTCGTTCGGTGGGCGCTCTTCTCCTTCAAAATATAGCCACTGCTGTTGCAAATACCCATTTCAACTCTGGAGAGTGCCTCAGGTGGGAATAGAACTTTGAGGGAAAAGGGAGTGCAATTGAGGCGGAGAGTGAAGGCATTCACTTGGGCAAAGTTCGCTTCCTCCTTGCTAATCCTGTGTGCGGTTTATGGGCAGTTGAGCTCTGCCTTGAATCAATTCAGGGACTGCACTCAATTGGCAGTGACAACTGTGACTTCAAGCCCACAAGCTCGGTCCTGGAACAAGTCGAAGGAGACACGGAAAATATGGCGCGACTGCGTGAAAGACAGCCTAGTCGAAGGGGACCTGGGCGTGGAGCACCTTCACGCCCCCTTGCAGCGGATGTACACCATCACTGCTGCTGCTGCTACTGCTACAGGAGGGCGGGAGCCATACCAATTCCAGCTAGTTAGTTCTTGGAGGTCGGCAGCTCCAGGGGAGGAGAGCCCGTGCTTCCAGCATTCGGCTCAGTCGTTTTCACCTTGGGCAGCTCGCAGGAAAGTGCAGGTATTAACGCACATATCTCAGTTCTCTTTACGAAGGTTCCTGAGGAGAATGAAGATGGAAAGCAACCGGTTTCGGCTGAGATACTTCCAGAAGGCAATCGTGAGGAAAGTCCAGTGCTGCAGCCACCAATTGAAAAGGGAAATTCAGGGAAGGAGCTTTAGCAAGCCCCCCCCAAACCTCCAGAGTAGGAACCGTCGGCCACTGCGAAGGATCCTATGGCAATGTGGGCAGGCGTCCCTGAAGGCCAAGGCTGGAGCTACATCATTGAGGAAGAGCCTGAAGATTAACCCCCAGAGACACTCTCTGGCTTACTTTTCTCTCTCTCAGGTCTGGTATAAGTTAGAGGTCTCGGCTGGTATCTGGACGATGCTACATTTCTATGTGTGTATACTTTCAGTTCTTTTTCATATTATGTGTCTATCTGTCATGCGTCGTGGCTAAGTCTACTATGAGTTTTTTGTTGGAAGCCCCTGCGTGGGCCGTTTCATTACTGTCTGAGATCAACTCTGTGTCACATGTTTTGGTATATCCTGGAGGTGCTGCCCCTGCGAGGGCGAATTCTGTGTCAAGCAAAGCTATCCAAGGTGCCAAACTTGGCCCTGGACAGCCTGTCTTTTTGCATGTAATGTTTACCTGTATATAATATAATAGACTAGCTAGCTTTACCGAGAAAAAAAAAGAAAGCTATCTTTCACAAGAGGGCCAAGCACATTGATGATAAATATTATTTTATTAGAGAATAGATTAAAAATGTTGAAATTATGTTTCAACACTGCAAGTCACAGAAACAGTTTACTAACATTTTCACAAAGCCATTGGTACGTGAAAATTTTGTTTATCTCAAAGATTGTTTGGGATTTTTCAATGACAACAATTGTGATAAAGGCAGAGTGTTGGAAAATTAATCCCAACCACCGCGTTAAATAAAGTGAGAGAAACCCTACTTGCCTAAATAGATTTTATTTGCGGGTTGTGGATTTTTGTTTGCAGGTTGTAGGACAGATTAAATGAAGCTCTGAGCAGGAGTACAAATTCCCCATTCCGCAACACATCAGATAATTAAATTCAAAAGAGAATTTAATGAAGTTTTGGTGAAATAAGTATGGTCAAACATTTATTCCCCCACTAAAATATGTACTCCATAACATAGGAAAACATTTTATGCGCAATCACGCATCTTGTGTCTTAATTTTTTGCTGAACATAAATTTCTTGATTCAATACTATTTGACGGCAAGGAACCCACACAACACACATAAATCTCACACACAAACTATACTAAAAAATTATTATTACATTACGGATGATCCACGGCCCTCTTGTGAGGAGTCAGCCCAAATGGGTTGTGATACCAACAAAGAAACCAAAAACGAGTATACACACCAAAAATTATTTGTTCACATTATGTTCATTCACAAATAATGTATGAATATATAATTGGATTGAGATCCAACATATTCCAAAGATGAATAAGGAAGTTGAGAAATTCTCTCAATGTAATCCCAAACCAACTCTAAATTTACCATCTAAGTTGTAACCATTATCTCAAAATGGTAAAAGACTTAGTTGGAGAATAATTGCATAAATCTGAACAATTGAGAAAAAATGAAGAAAAAATGAATTCTTAATGAGAAAATCAATACATAAAACAACTGAAGCTTAATCACATGCGGGCATTAAAACTAAATAAAATTAATGAAAACCAAATATACTCTATCTATTTTAATATGCATATATAACGCATGCAAACACCAAAGCTACATTAAAGTTAAATAAAGCACATGTACACTAACAAAAATCATTCCAAAATACAGATTACCACCTTTATAGCACTCATTATAAATAACACCACACGGGTCTGCTCAAATTAATTCATGATGACTCTAGAGGGAATTAGATAAACCAAAGTTTTCTTTATCATGATATCTGATATAATTGAAGCTGACATAATTGAAGGGGACCAGAGATTGGAATGGAATCTGCACGTGGGCAAGCTTATCATGATGTGCGATAAATTGGCGACGACCCTGTTTCTCCGAGACTCGAATTTATCTAAAGCAGCGGGGAAAAAGCATTTCTCGAAATCATATACATAATTTTCCATAAGTTAATATGGAATTTAGAAATCGTTTCGATTTTGTGCATTTCATCATCATGTTTGTAAAGGTTTTAATTACACATCTATTGATATTTGACAAGATTAAGTACTAGCGATGATGTTTTTGATTATTGTATTCCAATTAATTGATTAATTTGTCCTATTGGATTGGATTGATTATAATCTCATCTGTGATTAACTTGTAACTCATTAGGACCTTTTCCGATTAGATGTTGCTAGGACTGCAGCCATGCTATACGGCTGCCCCGTGGTTCGCTCCACGTTTTGTTGAAATGCCATTACAGAAGTGTAAAGAAAAAAAGCAAAAGTGAAGGCGGGTTTGTGTTAAAATATGCTTGAGAAGAAGAGAAAGGAAAAGCAAAAGCAGAAAGGATTATGTATATTCCATCAAGAACAGATGACTTTGTACTGGTAAAACTAGCTTGGGAGAAGCTCGTTTTCTGAGAAACAGTTTGGATGAGAGGTGTTTACTGCAAAGCTGTCAAGAAGTTTCAAGAATACGATACGGCTGCAAAGCTGTCAAAAAGTTCAACAATACGATATGGTTGTCATAGGGAACAAATTTTTTTCATAGAACTAAAAATTGTATTTTTTGGATTGGAAAAATGGGATTTAGTTAGTCTTACAAAAATTTATTAGAAAATATAATTTAATGTAATATGTTTTATAAGGCTTAAAAAATATAGTAGTGAATGTAAAGAGATGTGAATATGTATGGAAGAAAAAAGACACTTAATATTAGTTAAGTGGCCATAGAGCTAATTAAATGTTTCATGTAAAGAAGAAAAAATACACTTAGTATTAGTTAAATAGTCATATGGTCAATTAGATGGTCTAGTTGAATTGATGTATGCAATTTTGTAGTGCACTTTTAATGATATACTTATAAGGTTCTTATACATAACTCCACTCATTAGTACATATTGTTTCTAATAAAATGTGCATTTTTTATCAAGAAAAAATTTGAAAATAAAATATTCAAATACAAAAATGAGTTAAGAAAGAATAACTAAACACTATAATTTCACTGTTGAAGATAGTTGCACGCTGGCTAAAAAAGCGATATAATCCTAAAGTTATAAATATTTTAGTGTTTATAATATTTATCATAAGGTTTATATATCACGAGTTTATAGTATTTGTCCCTTAAGTTTTATATTATTCAACCATGGTCAACTATGGTTAACTATGTTTTATAAAATCAATGGTGGTCAACCATGGTCTAATGTCGCATTTTGAGAAATATTGTCTTAATATCAAAATCAATTATCGTCTCAAACATGGTCCAATTTTGCATTATGACAAAGATTGTCTCAATATGATAATCATGGTCAACCATAGTCAACATTGGTCAACCGTGTTTTAGAACATGGTTAGCCATACAGCTTGAGTGGGCTTAAGTGTTAAGAGCATGTGTTTCTTCCTAAGACGTCATAGGTTCAGAACCAGAGGGGGGTAGAGTATGTATGCCTTCGTAGACTTAGTAGTCAAATTGTTGCGCAGAGGTGGGTCCCTTGTTCCACAAACAAGGGGGTTTCATACACCAATTTGGTGTCTAGCTTGGCTGTGACCTTAAAAATGGATATTATTATTATTATTATTAGAAAATCAAACATGGTCATCCATGGTCAACTATGGTCTAGGTCGCATTGTCACAAAGATTGTGTTGATATGAAAATCAACTATGGTACAATGTTGCATTGAGACGACGATTGTTTGAATATCAAAATCAACCATGGTTAATGAT
>APFE030618882.1:15095-62267 GCA_000404065.3 Pinus taeda
AAAGAGGCAGTACATTCATCAAAGACAAGAGAATCTCTTACACCTCTCTAAGGTAGCTCCTAAGAAATTTTGGAGGCATATTTTGACTAGGAAGACTAAAGATAATAATGAAATTACTCTTCACGATTGGAATTCCTATCTTAAAAAGCTTATGAGTCTCCAAATGTCATGGATAATTTGGAAACCCTGCTCACAATGAAAGAAGTTTTCTCTTTAGAAGACATTAAGTTTGGGGTTAATCGCCTCGCTAATGGGAAAGCTAAGGATATTGAAGGTTACCAGGCGGAAATCTTAAAAATTGGAGGTCCTGTCCTCATCCCCCACATCCACAAGCTTTTCAATCAAGCAGTCAAGCAAGGGTTCCCTAAACCTTGGACTGAGAGTCTCATTATCCCTATTTTTAAAAGTGGGGATACAAATAACCCCTCTAATTATCGAACAATTATGATTAGCCCTGTCTTAGCCAAGTTATATGGTCGTATTTTCGAAAAGAAGTTAAGCATATGGCTTGAAAGTGAAGGTAAGCAGGCTAAAGGCCAAGCAGGTTTCAGAAGGCATCACTCAACAATAGACCACCTCATTACGCTTAGGATGATTACGGAGGAATGTCGGAATGATAAATCCACTTTATTTTGCTGCTTTGTGGACTTTAGAAAGGTGTTCGATACAGTTCCTAGATACAACCTTTGGAATAGATTAGAAGAGCTAAAGGTTCCTCTCGAGTTGAGAGATGCCGCTATAAGGTTATATGAGAATGTAATTGCCAAGCTAAAGAGCAATGAGGGGTGGTTGAATGATATTAAGTGTAACATCGGAGTTAAACATGGTTGCCCCCTCTCCCCTACCCTATTTGGCATTTGCATCGATAAGATCGAAGGCTATTTAGAGGACGCAGGATGTGATGGCACGATCTTAGCTGGGATAGTCGTCATCCTTCTTCTCTATGCTGATGATCTTGTTCTTTTGGCAAGGTGTCTATCTGATCTTGATAAGCAACTCAGGCTTCTTAAGGATTTCTGCTCTACCATGGGTATGACGGTTAACACTGACAAAACAAAGTTATGATTATCAAATCTAAGAAGGACACTTACACTAATTTTATGTATGACAATAATAACTTGGAGGAAGTGTATTCTTACATGTACCTAGGAATTGATATTCATCACAAGCTCAACTAGAACCATAGCATTGAGAAAAGGATTAATGGGGGGTGTAAAGCTATTTTGGTCTTGAAAATAATTGTAAAACAGCAAACCTCGTAATGTGGGATAAAAAGAAGTTCCTCTTTGAAAATTTACTCACTCCTGTTATCTTATATCGCTGTGAGGTTTGGGGTTGCAGCATCTCCAGAGAATCATGGAGAAAGATTGAGCAAATGTGGAAGCATTTTATAACTTATAACCTGAAAATTAAAAGTAATACACCCTATCTTATTCTCCTTATAGAAGCAGGTATTTCCGCTATTTAGAGCCTAGCTATGATTAGGTTTCTGTTATACAAGCACAAACTCAATAACATAGACGATCATAAACTTCCTAAGCTAGCTTTAAATTCCAGCCAAAACCACCTAAGGCTCAATCCGGCGTGGTCTAAAGACACAAGGGCCTGGTTAAACTATTGGGAGATCAACAAGAATGATGCATTGCAAAACATAAATAACATTAAAGATCTTGTTACTTCTGAGTTCAAAGAAAAAATGTGGTGTGAGAAAGATTTAGCGGCTAAAAGAAAATTAAGTTATTATAAGAAGGTCATCAACCCCACCCTAGAAGATCAAAAATATCTCTCTATTTTAACTAGCTCAAAGAAGAAAATTAATATAGCAAAGATTAGAATGAATTCTCATGAGCTCCATAGTGAAACATGTTGTTGGGCAGTTCCTAAAACGCCATGGATGGGAAGGATTTGCCATATATGTGAGGATAGGAACATCGAAGATGAAAACCACTTCCTCTTAGAGTGCCCCGTGTACAACCACATTAGACCTCAGTTTCACAATCTTTGTTACAATACTAACCTTCCTAGCTTTTTACAATGTCAAAATTATAGTGAACTTGGGAGGCTTCTCTCCAAGCTTTTTGAGCATAGGAATAAAATCTTAAATCAAAATAAATAATTTCTTTCTTTAGGTCCGATAAACCAATATTTGGTCTCAGTAAACGTTAACCATAATCATGATCATCATATATTTATCCTATAAAAAAAAAGATAAATATAAATATCAAATAAAATTAAAAAAATAACCAAACACTACAATTTCACTCAAGCCTGCCAAAGAATAACTTATATAATCCTAAACCTGTAAAAATAAACCATCACATATCACCAAAATAGCATTTACTTACAAAGATTTACATTGACAAGCTATTTAAGAATTCCTCCCTCACAAAGATGTTCACGTCTGAATTTAGAGCTTCTCAAGGAGGAGAGTCAGCTTCTCGGAACCCATGGTCGAAGATGATAGACTGGAAATTTTGATATCTTTATTGTTGCTATTTTTTAAACAATATTTCTGATTAAACCCCTCTCTCAAACGTTAAAATACCACTATGGACGTAAATCGGAAGGCAACAACTATTGCAATAATTCATGCACCGATGTCTGCCTTTCTTGGTGCCTCGATCACTGTAAAATACTTTTTGACTGTAAAATGTAGAGAGCATGATTGCTGGAATATTTGAGTCTAAAATATGTTTCTCAGATGTCGAAAAGGCACTGCAAATTCAGGGTGTGCAGAGCGACGACCAATATTCCTCTCGTATTTGTAAACTTTCATCAAGCAGAGCGCCATCTTAGGGTTAAACAGACCCGACGAAAGTACCCATGCAGCCTCAAAAGAGAGAAAATGACCGAGGCCTTATCCACCGATGCCATAAATTTGTTTGGATGGGAGATTTTTGGTTCGGAATTTAGTTTAAAAAAAAGTATTAAAATGTTGAAATGTTTGAATTAATTTTTTTTATACTAGAAATTTCTTAAGAAACTTTTCTGACCGTTACCCAAAAAAGAAACTTTTCTGACCGTTACCCAAAAATATAAGCTTTCACAGCTTGTACTATTTTCTGCATTCCTCTCCAAACACGCAAAAGCCAATTATATCGTTTGAAGCTTGAATACTGAGCCATCCCACGTGTTTCTGAATATGTCGTTTGGATTGGCATTAAAGACACTTTTTTCACCGTTACCAAAAACAATTAATAAGCATTTGAACGCACGATTTTGACGAAATCAAATGAAAATTTGGGAAGTCGATTTTAGTTAAGAATTTTAATCTATTTCTATTATTATAAAAGTAATTCAAACACTCTCTGTCCCAAAAAGAGAAATTAAATTCCAAATTTTAAGAAATTATCACCTATTTAAGTCGTAGTCTAACCATTATGGTTTTCTCTTTTTTAAATTATGGAAATTTTATATTTTGAAAAAATCTTGTAAAAATGTAAAAGCTGTCAAATTCGTAATTTAAAGTGTTTTGGAAGTTTTTGATGGTGCTGAATCTATTTCTGACTATCAGAAACATAATTCAAACACTGCCTTTACAAGATTTTTTGAAATGTTTTTGCCTGAATTCCCTCCACTTTTAATTGGGGCAAGAACTTACTAGTAAGTATATATATATATATATATGTGTTTTTAATATTGATTAGTGAAGTTGCAATTAATTTTGTAAAAATTTGATTGGCAATGAATTTTTGAAAGAAATTGAAATTACTTAATTTTGACATAATTATATTTACAAATTTATTCATATATATAGTATTTCCATATATATTATTCACTATTATTTGTTCTATAAATTGAAATATATATGAATGCTTTTTGTTTTTATTAAATTTTATGTGGTTATTCACATTTTTTTATAAATTAAAATATTTATAAATGATTTTGTTTATAAATGTATATGATATTATTTGTTATTTAATAATTTGTTATAGTGTATTAAGTAAATGTATAAAAAATAAGTGTAGATTTAGAAATACAAGATAGTTAATATTTACTAGCCCAAACACATTTAATTAATTAAATATAATTGATATACCCCAAGGCTTCATTTTATCTACCACACAAGCCATTGATAAATATATAATGATAAAAAAAATATTAAAAAAAATGATCACAATAAAATTATTAAAATTTTCTTTAATTAATAAAAATAATTAATCTTTATTAAAGATTGTTATAATCATTTTGAAATAGTTATTGTTATTACTACACTTCTATTAAGGAAGATATATTCTTTCTAGAAGAAGTTGAGTTTGGGATTAATAACTCACTAATGGGAAAGCGAAAGATATTGAAAGATAACAAGCTGAGATCTTTAAAATGGGAAGATATATTCTCATTCCTCATCTCCACAAGCTTCTCAATTTGGCTATAAAGCATGGCTTCCCTAAGCTTTGGACGCAAAGCCTTATTGTGCATTTGTTTAAAAGTGGGGATAAAAGTGTTCCCTCTAATTACATGACCAAAACGATTAGCCACGTCCTAGCCAAATTATATAATTGTGGTAAAAGGGCTAAAGGGCAAGCTGGTTTTAGGAGACATCACTTGACTATTGACCACCTTGTCACTCTAATGATCATTGTAGAGGAATGTCACAATAGTAAAAGTGATCTCTTCTGCTTTTTTGTGGACTTTAGAAAAGCTTTTGACATTGTTCCTCAAGATAAGCTTTGGGAGAGACTTGAAGAGATCACATTTCCTCATGAAGTGAGGATTGTTGTGATCCACCTCTTTGAGGCTATCATTATCAAGCTTAAGACCAATGAAGGGTGCTCTAAAGATATTAAATGTAATATCCGGATTGAGCAAGGGTGTCCCCTATCCCCTACCCTTTTTTGTATTTACATCAATAAGCTAGGGGAATGTTTGGAGACTACAAGTTGCAAGGGCACCAAGCTTACTGGTATAATTATCTCTTCTCCTTTATGCTAATGATACCATTCTTCTTGTAAAAATCCATGAGGACGTAGACAAGTCGCTTAAGACTCTTCATGCCTACTACTCCAGGATGGATATGACAGTTAATATCGACAATACTAAAGTCATGATCATTAAATCCAAAAATATCACCCATTGTAGTTTTGCCTATGACAATCATTATCTAGAAAAGGTTTCTTCTTATAAATACTTGCGTATTGACTTTCCTCATCAGTTCAACTGTAATTACAGCATCGAGAAAAGAATTAGTGGTGGCTAGAAATCTTATTACAAGCTTGAAAACAATTGTAAGTTGGTTGATCTTTGCATTTGGAGTAAAAAAATGTTCCTCTTTGAGACTCTCTTCACCCCTGTTGTCTTATACAGATGTGAAGTTTGCGGTTGCAGTACATCTAGAGAGTATTGGAGAAAATTTGAGATGATTGGAAAGATATTCATAACCTATAACCTCAAGATCAAGGGAAATATTCCTTATCATGTCCTCACATCCCCCATTGGATGTGTGGCCATGTTTAGATATATGATGTATAAGAAGCAACTTCACAATATGGAATCCACGCGACTCCCAAAAATTGCTTCTAACTTTAGGCAAAACCCCCACCTGCACCTTAAGTGCGGGTGGCATCAAGATGCTTAGTCTTGGCTCAACCTTTGGGGGATTAAGGAGGAGATTATAGTGGGAAGCAAGGATAGTATTAAAGATACCATTACCTACAGTTTTAAGGACAAGCTGTGGGATGCTAAGGAGTTGGAGGGTAAAAGGAAGCTAAGGTACTCTAAGGAGGTGATCAACCCCACTCTCGATAACTAGAATTATCTCTTTATGTTGACTATCACTAAGAAGAAAATGAACATTGCTAGGATTAGAACTAGCTCTCATGACCTTCAGAGTGAGACCAAGTGATGTTCTACTCCCAAGACACCCTGGGATGATAAATTTTTTCATATTTGTGATACTAAGAAGGTGGAAGATGAAAAATGCTTCCTTTTAGATTATCTGACTCTTACTCATAGCAGCTCTCAATTCCCTATCGTTAGCCACACCTACGATCTTCTTTCCTTATTAAGCCAATGCAACTATAGTGATCTTAGAGCGCTTCTTTCCCTTCTCATTGATCGCAGAAACAAGATTTTGAAGAATCACAATTAAACTCTTTTCTATAGTTGAATTGAGGCTTCTGTGATACATAATAGTTGAAAGAATGACTTCGGCGTAAATCACATGTAGACAGACATTTGTCAACGCGTTTCGAACCAACTAGTGTGGTTCATCGTCAGGACAAGTTGAAGACACAGATCCAACAAAGCATGTTAAATAGTCTGAGCAGAGACTCCAACAACTAAATTTGAATAACGGCTAATTTTGACTAAAGGACCCAGGTCAAAAATATTATTATTATTTTAATATTGTTTTTATTTTTATTTTTAATATTAATATTGTTAATATATTATTTCATTTATGGAAATAAGTAAAATTAGGTAAAACTAAATAAATAAGTGAATAGTATCAACAGTAAATTATTTATTTATTAAAATACTAACATTAGGTTGTTAATATAAACTAAATCTAATGGTATTGAAATACTTATTATTTATTATTTTCTTTTATGGAAATAATTTCAATTAGGTAAATATATACATAAATAAAATAAGCTAATGGTTAGTTATAAAAATGATCTGTTTAATCATATATAATATTATTAAATTATATATATATATATTATATATATAGATATATATATATATATATATATATATATATATATATATATAATTAAAAAAACAAAATCTAGGTGTTAGGATAATAAATAAATAATTAAATGGAGTTTAAACGGTACTATACTCATTTATTAAATATAATTAATATATATATATAATATAATATATAAAATATAGTATATTATATATATATTAGTTTGTTAAGGTAAAAGTTAAGATTAACAATTTTAAAGGTTAGTTTTAAAAAGGTAAGTTATTTGTTCATAAAATTATTATTGATATTATATATAAATATCAAATTTTATTTGTTTATAAAATGGAAATAGGTAAATAAACAAACTAATTGTTAATGGTGGTTTCAAGAAACGATTCATTTGTATTAACAATTATATATATATATGTAATATATTAATTAAAGTTGTAAATCTGGTTAACCAGATCAAACCAAATTATAACAGAATTTATTAATTATATAAATTAATAATATATTATAATATATATATATATATATATATATAAATATTAGGTTTATTTTCCATTTATTAATTTAATCATAATTTAATGTTTAGTATAAAAAGAAATATATTAATTAATTACTTAATAATTAAAAAGTTAGGCAAAATAATAATAATAATAATAATAATAATTAAAATGGTTAGTTCAAAAGGCAATATATTTATTTAATTAAACAATTTATTAGATATTATTAATATAAATTAGGATGTAAAATTAGGTTAGAAAATAATAATAATAATAATACTAATAATAATAATGATAATAATACTAATAATAATACAAATAAGAGGTTAGAAGAAGATAAATAACCAAATTAATAAATCGTACTAATAATAATATTAAAAATGCTACAAGACATATATAAATAAAGAAAGCACAACCCCGAGGAGGGGGCAGAAAAACCGACTAAGAAGAGAGCGCTGGAATCCAGCACCTATTGATTTTCCAGCCATCATCTCTATTGAGATTGTTCGGCCTCTTTTCAATCTCGATAGCTTCCCTAAATTTACGATGATGGAACTGAGCAACTTTGGCCACAACCTTGGCCTCCTCAATACACACCTGATGCTTGGTCTTTTCTACATGCTCTGCTAAAGCTCACAACTTGGATCTCCCATGTCTTAGGTCAACAACATGTTCGTAGATCCTTTGATGGATGGAGCACCCTGTTTCCCCAATATAAGGGGTCCCACATGAACAAGGGATCAAGTAGACACCCTTCATGTCCTTAGGGCTAACGGGATCTTTCACCGATCTGAAGGAATTGCGAATGGTGTTGAGGGGCCTAAAGGTTGAGGGAATATCATATCTTTTAAGGATCCGAGCGATCTTTTCCGTGGTTCCTTGGACATAGGGAAGATGGACACCTAGACGACACTCTTTAGGCTCTTTCTTAATTAACACACTATTTGAGGCTTTACGGAAAGCTTTCAGACCTAGGTGCCTACTGTATCCATTCTCAACAAAGACATTAAGGAGATGCGATCTGTCCTTATCAAAGCTCTCATAATCAGAGATCCTGAGGGCACGAGTAGCGAGGGTGTTAAGAACACCCAACTTTTGAGCAGGGAAATGATGGGAATCGGCATGAAGATACTGCTCAGTATGAGTTTTCTTACGGAATACAGAGTGGGAGAGAAATCCATCCTTATTCCGAGATATAAGAATATCCAGGAATGGGAGGCAGCCATTAATCTCTTTCTCCATGGTGAACTTAATGGCAGAGGACAGGCTATTGAGGTGATTAAAGAACTGATCTAGCTCCTCAGGGCCATGGGGCCAGATGACATTAGTGTCATCCACATACCTTTTCCAATGCTTAGGAAGAAGCCGAGCTGAGGATAGAGCTTTGGCTTTGAATTCTTCCATAAAAAGATTCGCAACAATAGGGGAAAGAGGGGAACCCATGGCAACACCACAAGTCTGCTCGAAGAATTCACCCTCAAAGTAGAAGACCGCGGAAGTGAGACAGATCTCCACCAGATGTGCGGTATCAGGATCTATTAGGTGATAGATCACTTCCAAGCCCTCCTTTATAGGGATGCAAGTATAAAGGGAGACCACATCAAAGCTGAGGAGAGTGTCCTCAGGGCTAAGCTTAATATCCTCAAGCTCCTTAATGAAGGATGCAAAGTCTTTCACGAAGGACTCAGTGCCGCCAACTAGGGGCTTAAGCTTAAGGGCAAGGAACTTAGCCAGAAGATAGGTCGGACCGCCAATGGTGTTGACGATAGGCCTCAGAGGGGCCTTTCCTTGTGAATCTTCAGTAACCCATAGATCCTAGGAGTAACGGGACTACTTTCAATGAGCTTGTGGCAAAGGGAACTCACTGAATTATTAGATTTGATGGTGAGAGCCGCAACCCTAGAAACTCTTTTATTTTGGGGTGTGGTAGACCACATTTGTCTTAGTGGATGTTAATCATCATCATCATCATCATTACTATTAAGATTATTTATATTTATAACAAATAAATAAATATTATTTAATAATAAATAAATAGTCAATAATATTAATAAATAATAATTAATATTTTTAAATTAAATGATATTAAAAAATAAATAATTTTGTATTATTAAATAATATAAAATGGTTAACGACGCAACAAAAGAATGGAATGGGTAATCATTAGGAATAAAAAAGCTTTATTAGTGACATATTCCCAAACATGAATGATAAATAGGCAATAACATCACTCTCGATCCTCTTCTAAAACTGTCATGGTTTTCCATGGTGCAAAGGTCCTACATTAAGTTGGATCCCGAGTGATATTGATCTTATTCTTTTAGTTGAAACTTTGGAGCATGATGAATCTAGGGTCCCTCACCTCGATGGGTTCACTCTTTGGTATGCCTGGAATAAGAAATCCTCTAGGAGAGGTTTTGGTGGTATAGCATGTTATATTAGGAACATTGTTTCCTCACATCCGACTTCATAAAACCGCCTCCTTCAATCAATACATTTGGATCAATATCTCTAATTCTACAACTAATACGATCCTCCTTTCAATCTGTTATTTCGCCCCAATCAACTCTACATCCTATAAGAAAAACAACTTGGATATATTGTCCTTTCAATCCCTTCGAAAAAGACATCCACAACCTAAGGAATGAAGGAAATATCCTTCTTCTTGGGGAATTTAACCGTCAGACTACTACTAACCAAGTTATTATGCTAAGTAACAAATCTAACCCTGACCCCTTATGGCTTGATGAGGATGGTAACTTAGCTAATAGATTCAAGAGAAAATGTGAAGACATAATTGGCATCTTATTCAGCATCGAGCTCCTAAAGCTCTATAGTTCCTAGGACCTAATCATTTGTAATGGTATTAAAAAATGGCCACTCTCCAGTCAGATGACTTATTCCCATGGGTTGGGTAGCATCATCATGGATTATGTGATCTATGGCATCCATGGCATCAACCGTGTTGCAAACTTTGAGCTTGTTAATAGGTATGAGCATGAATCTGACCACATACCTTTGTCTTTATCCCTCTATCTTTCTATGCATACCACCCACATGTAGGAGACGAGTGAAGGAAAAAGTCACATTCATTTCGATAGATGTAAGGTCAAACTTTTCTTGAGGGATTCAGGCAAGAGTTTATCCTCCCTGACTTATAATAATGATCAAATCTATTACCATTTTACTACTACCCTTTCCACCCTTAGCAAATTCTCTAATAATACTTCGTATAAGGAAAATAATAGAACTTCCAATCCTTGGTATGACAAAGACTATAAAATTGCCAAGAAAGCAATCCGAGACACCCCTAATGAAAGAATTAAGGTCCAAAATATAAGTATATATAAATCTATCATTAAGAGGAAGAATAGATCATATATTAATAAGACACAAGATCATCTTCTCCACTAATGGGATAGGTACCCTAAGGGTAGTTTTGGGGTTAATTTAACCCAATTTTGTAAAATTTTTGTAAAAGGAATGTAAAGTCTCCATGATATGTGGATGCGGAATGCACAGATAGATAGGATTCAAAAGGATTTTAGCACTTGTTTTTTGTTATTTTTAAGATTCTCCCATGGTATGTGGACCATGGTATTGTATGAGCAAAATCCATAAATAGTTGAGTCATAACGAGTCTTAGAGATAACATTGGATAGAGATTTGGGGTACATTGAATCATTTTTGGGGATATGCTAAGGGAGGAAGACTCTTCTTCGAACGCTTAGGTGAAGAAGGGAAGGCTCCTGCAGCTGAGTGCATAGGAGACCTGGGTAGAGTCCACAGTTGAGTGTGCAGACCCCTGTAGCTGTGTGCGTAGGGTAGAGAGTCTATAATTTGTGAATGGAAGATCAATAAATACATATTTTTTGGAGAATTATCGTTTATTTCCGTTGAATTTGTTATGTTGTGTTTTACTGATTGAATGATATGTTTTATGAAGTAATGAATGAATACAACGTGAATTCACTGAATATGTCTTAATAATGCATGATATGAATCATTATCTAATTCTATGAAGTTAAAATATATTTCGCTTATGTTTTCTGATAAATAAAGTAGGTCTACATGAGCTCCCACCTAGGGTTGGTTATTGAAGCATGAAAGTAGGTAAATCGTCGGTTTAAGGTTGCAAATACTGATTGTGGACCTTCACTAAGGTATGAAGGCCGTTTAACCTAGTGAGAGTAAAGAGCCCTAGAAGACTACCAATCTGTGCAGAAGTAGATCTAAGGAATTGAAAGATATCACACTAGTCTATGGATGTATAGACTTTGTTCTTACATCCCCCAATACTGCTTCGAGTGAGGCTGTGACCTGTGTCGCACAGGTTGCTGCCGAAAGTGCCAACAGTGTAAGATTTTGCTGGTTGGTGCAACTAACTCTAAACCTGGGTCAGGAACCCCTAAGCCAACAAATGGTTTTGTTGCTAGTACCCGGATCTTCTTAAGAGATGGGTGATGTTCATTATTGGAATATGACTAAGAAATAGATTGAAAAGTTGTTAGATTAGAATATTCACTAGTTTGCGGCTCAGAAAAACAAGGATCCATGCCTATTGAAGGACGATTGTTTGAATAGATATCTGTACACAAAGATGCATGGAATTTTCTTTTTCACTTTTCCATGCAAATTATATAAGTGGTTAGCAAACTTGGAAGAAGGTCAAGGGAGGTGGAACCTCATTAGTCCAATAGTGTTGACTCCAGAATTGGTTTGACGACTACAAGCATATGAGAACAAGATCGTGCAGGTTGTTGATCATTGGCTTGATCGAATTCTAGGAGGATTTTTTAGTGAATTTGCAGTTGATACCTCAGTTAGCTATAGCGAATATTCTTCAAGGGACTGTGAGGTAAGTACTTAAGGTCATTGAATACTTGGATTAAAATTCTATTATGTGAAAAGTTGGTAATGCCATTACCTTAATGTTCAGAGGTATGCGAAGTGGTAGATTCTTTAGAAGTCGTGACAGATCAGGTTTAGAGTATAGTCCATTGATTGTACCTCCTTCAAGTGACGATGAACAGGCGGTTCTAACTACACTACAAACTATTGTTAAGTTAATAAATCAAGGTATCCCAAGGGTATCTCATCCATCCACTCCACCTCCACCTCCACCTTCACTGCATACCCCTTCACCTACACCTTCACCTCCACCTACACCATTCATCATGGAAAACACAATGAAGATGTCGATCTTCAAGGGAGTAGGAAGTGAAGATCCAGAGAAATTATGGTTTGCTATTAACATTGTATGGACAAAAAAAATCATCGATGATAATATATAGAAGGCGCAGTTGGTTACCATGTTGTAGGATTGCGTGCTAACATGGTACATTAAGTATTTCGCTAATAATCATCACGCATCATTAGAAGAGACTTATAAAACCTTGAACAAAGAATTTCGTAAGCCTAAATATGAGGCATAGTTGGTAATTGAGCTTAAGGAGATCTAAATGAGAGTCTATTAGACACCTTGGGACTTTGATGAGAGGTTGAAGTTCTAGATCAAGCTGGCTAACATGAAAATTTATGATACCTAGCATCGTGACTAGTTTATAGCATCACTTTTGCCACACTTAAGAATACCTTGGTCACAACAGAAGACACCAGTGCAAGTAGAACAATGAGGCTACATGCATCACCTATTCAGGATACAAACCTGGGAGTACAATAGATCCATTCGCAGTTAGAAAGCCTGTAGCTAGAATTATAGAGCCTAAAGAAAGAAAGGGAGACTAAGCCAGAAGTGTGTGCAGAATTTTGGTGCTTGAAGTGCAAGGGCCATGGGCACGATAAATATCATTGTCTAGTATACGCGAATTATCTTACACTGGGGGAGCGGGGGCTACTCCCCCTGAAGCCAGAAGCCAGAGTTGGGCCGAGCATGGGAGCTATGCTATGGTGCACCATTTGTCAAGTTACTGGGCAACATGTGATGGATAACTGCCATTTACATCAAAAGTTCGTTCAGACACCCTAGTAGTTGTTTTCTAATTTTTATAAATTTATTGGCCATGATGAGTGCCATTGTCAAAGTTATGAGGTGATGATGGACAAAACCCCTACTTACCATATGCATGCATAAACTCGGCCTCCATATCAAGGTGAAATAGGAGTGTAAGGGGGTTTTCAAGGCCGAGGATGAGGACGAGGGGGAGGACTTGGTAGAGGTCGTGGTCAGATTATCTGCTACAACTGCACACAGTTGGGGCACTTTGTGTGAGATTTCTTGAATCCTACACACACTTCGTGTCAATAATGTAGATAATTCAACCATGGAATAGAAGATTATTTGGTGCTAATAGCTAAAATGCAAGAAAAGAAAACATAGGCTTAGAAACATACGAAAAACTTACAAATGATGAGGGTTGAGCCCCAGGAGGAAGATCAGAGAACAACGCATGCTCACCATTTTCAGTGACTTTAAAGTTAACAACGAGCACCTTTTCATAGAAAAATGCAGGCACTAAAGGAAAAGGAGGAATTACACACACAACGCCAGAACCTGGTAATAACGATTGAGTAGGCCTGCAAGTCAGTGCCTAAGCTCAATATACAAGAGGATGTAGAGGCCTCAGCCAAAGTGAGTTAATTGGCTGCTACAGTATGTGCTTCAAAGGAGGAAGTTAGTAGGGTGAATTTCAATTTTTGGATCCAAATAGCAGAGCTGTAGTTGGAGTTGCAGCCGACGACTCTGCTAGAGGTCCGTGAGTAGTGCAGAGCAACAATAAAGGATGGTATGACTACATTGGACACCTCAATTAATGGCTAATATTTGATGTTTTATGTCACGATGGAGTTATGGACAAATCGGCAAGAGGACCCGAACCTGCAAAAGCTAAACACAGATGTTCGAGAACTGCAACAACAATATGATGAGGTCTGAGTGACTGCGCACACTTTGGCACCAATCCAATGCCTCACCAAGATATAGGAGGTAAATAAGCTTCTTATATATGTGGAGGACTTGGAGAGGAAGAAGGCCTTGCTAAAGGCCAAATTGCAGCCATGGCTAGAGGAAGCGTGTCAGCTTACTCTATCACTCCAAGAGAATCTTAAACGATTGCAACCATGTGCCTCGCAGTGGATGGGCCAACAACTAAAAAATTGGTCAAGGAAGTACAGAAGGTAGTGGCACAAAGCACTGGAAAACTTACAGTAATGCAAGTTGAGCTGGGAGATCTTCGTAGCAAGATCACAATGCCAGCTAAGTGACTTAAGGGAAAGTCATGATCATTGTGATGGGGCCTATTAGGATAGGGTCCCTATGGGTGGTTTTGGGGTTAATTTAACTGAATTTTGTAAAAGTTTTGTAAAAAGAATGTAATGTCTCTACAATATGTGGATGTGGAGCATGCAGATAGATAAGAGTCAAAAGGGTTTTAGCCCTTGTTTTTGGTCAGTTTTAAGATTCTCCCATGGTCTGTGAACCATGGTATAATATGAAGAAAATCTATAAATAGTTGAGTCATAGTAAGTCTTAGAGATAACTTTAGATAAAAATTTGGGGTACGTTGAATGGTTTTTGGGGAAGTGCTAAGGCAGGAAGGTTCTGCTTCCTAGGCTTAGAGGAAGAAGGGCAGGCTCATGCAGCTGAGTGCGCAGGAGTCTTGGCTAGAGTCTGTAGATGAGCGCATGGACCGCTACAGCTATGTGCACAAGGTAGAGAGTCTGTAATCTATGAATCTAAGATCAATAAAGACAACTTTTTGGAGAATTACTGTGTATTTCTGTTGAATCTGTTATGTTTTATTTTACCGATTGAATGATATGTTTTATGAAATAATAAATGAATACTGTGCGAATTCATTGAATTTTTCTTAATAATGCATGTTATAAATGGTTTTCTACTTCATCGAAGTTAAAATCTATTTCTCCTATGTTTTATGATAAATAAAGTAGATCTTCACAAATTCCCATCAAGGGTTGGCTTATTGAAGTGCGAAATTAGGTAAATCGCTAGTTTAAGGTCCATAAATACTAATCTCTAACCTTCGCGAAGGTCTGAATTCCGTTTAACCTAGTTACAGTAAAGAGCCATAGAAGACTACGGATCTATGCGAAAGCAGATCTAAGGCAATGAAACATATCACACTAGTCTCTGGAAGCAGAAACTTGGTTCTTTCATCCCCCGATATTGCTTTGGGTGAGATTGTGACCTGCACTACATAGGTTACTGCCAAAAGGGCCAACATTGTAGGGGTTTGTTGGTTAGCACAAATAACTTCAAACCTGGGCTAAGACCCCCTAAGCCAACATCCACCTTTCTAAAGTTGCACCCAAAACGTTTTGGCGAAATGTGCTTGTTCATAAAACTATAGATACTCATTCTATCCGCCTAGAAAATTGGGATAACTATCTTAAGAAGTTGTATGACTCTCAGGACACCATGGGTACCATCTTAAACACTCTTATTAATGATGATATTTTTTTGTCTAGAAGGCGTTCAGTCTAGGATTAATAAGCTCGCTAATAGGAAAGCTAAAGATATTGAAGGTTACCAAGTTGAGATCCTTAAAATGGGAAAGTCTATCCTCATTCCTCATCTCCACAAGCTTCTCAATTTTCATCTAAAGCATGGCTTCCCTAAGATTTGGAAGTAAAGCCTTATTGTCCATATCTTCAAAAATGGGGCAGAAGTGTTCCTTATAACTATAAGACCATTGTGATTAGCCACATCCTAGTCAAGCTTTATTGGTTCATTCTGAAAAAAAAATCTAGCCTTTCGCTTGAGAACTAGGGTAAAAGAGATAAAGGGAAACCTGGTTTTAGGAGACATCACTCGACCATTGACCACCTTGTCACCCTTAGGATCATCATGGAGGAATGCCACAATAGTAAAACCGATCTATTTTGTTTTTTGTGGACTTTAGAAAAGCTTTCAAAACTGTCCCTTAAGATGCTCTCTCGGAGAGGCTTGAAGAGATCATGGTTCCTATTGAACTGAGGATTATTGTGATCCGCCTCTACCAGACAGTTATTTCCAATGTTAAGAGCAAAGAAGGGTGATCTAAAGATATTAAATGTAATATCGGGGTTAAGCAGGGTTGCCCCCTTCCCCTACCATTTTTGGTATTTAAATTGATAAACTAGAGGCATGTCTTGAAAGTGTGGGGTGTAACAGCACCGAGCTCGCTGGTATTATCATTACTCTTCTCCTTTATGCTAATGATATTGTTCTTCATTAAAGGAGCCATGATGACCTAGACAAGAAGCTTAAGACTCTTCATGTCTACTACTCCAAGATGGGTATGACAGTTAATACCGATAAGACTAAAGTCATGGCCATTAAATCCAAAACGATCACCCATGGTAGTTTCATCTATGATAACCATTGTCTTGAACAAGTTTCTTCTTATAAATATTTGGGTATTAACTTTCCTCATGACCTAAATTGGAATTATAGCATCAAGAAAAGAAATATTGGAGGTTGGAAAGCTTATTGTGAGCTTGAAAACAACTGTAAGTCCACTGATATTTACATTTGGAGTAAAAAATGTTTCCTCTTTGAGACTATCATCACCCTTGTTATCTTATATGTATGTGAAGTTTGGGGGTGTAGTATATCTAGGGAGTCATGGAAAGATATTGAGATAATCCACAAGCAATTCATAACCTATGACCTCAAGATCAAAGGGAAATACTCCTTATCCTATCCTCTCGATTGAAGCTGACATGTCCCCTATTGAAAGTGAGGCCATGTTTAGATATCTGATGTATAAGAAGCAACTTAATAATATGGAATCCAAAAGTCTCACAAAAATTTCTTCGAACTTTATTCAAAAGCCCCACCTACACCTTAAGCGTGTGTGGCATTAGGGTGCTCAGTCTTGGCTCAACCATTTGGAGATTAAGGAGGAGATCATCTTGGGAAGCAAGGATAGTATCAAAGATACTATCACCTCTAGTTTTAAGGACAAGATAGGAGATGCGAAGGAATTGGAGGGTAAAATAAAGCTAAGGTACTATAAGGAGGTGATCAAGCCAATCCTTGATAACTAGAATTATCTCTTTATGTTGACGAGCACTAAGAAGAAAATGAACATTTCTAGGATTAGAATTTACTCTCATGAGCTTCAGAGTGAGACTGAGCAGTGGTCTACTCCCAAGACTCCCTGGGAAGATAGAATTTGCCATATTTGTGATACTGAGAAGGTGGAAGATGAAAAAGACTTTCTTTTAGACTGTTCGACCCTTAGTCATAGCAACTCTCAATTCCCTATCATCAACCACACCTCCAATATTCTTTACTTATTAAGCCTACCCAACTATAGCAATCTTGGAGTGCATATTTCCCTTCTCATTGATCATAGAAACAGGATTTTAAAGAATCACAATTAGTCTCTTTTGTTTTTCGGTATAGTAGACCACATTGGTCTTAGTGGACATTAATTATCATCATCATTATTACTATCAAGATTATTTCTATTTATGGTAAATAAATTAATATTTAATAATAAATAAATAATAATAATATTAAATAATAATAATTAATAATTAATATTTTTAGTAAATATAAAATAATAATAAATAATTTTAAATTAAGTGATATTAAATGTTAAATAATTTTGAATTATTAAATAATTAAATAATATCAAATGGTTAAGGATGCAAGGAAAGAAAGGAAATGGGCAACCATTAGGAATAGAGAAGCTTTATTAGTTACATAGTCCTAAACATGAATGATAAATAGGAAATAACATCACTCCAAATCCTCTTCTAGAACTATCGTGGTTTTCCATGGTGCAAAGGTCCTATCTTAAGTTGGATCCTGAGTGATATTGATCTTATTCTTTTAGTTGAAACTTGGGAGCTTGATGAATCTAGGGTCCCTCACCTTCACGATTTCACTCTTTAGTATGCCTGGAATAAGAAATTCTCCAAGAGAGCTTTTGGTGGTATAACATGTTATATTAGGAACATTGTTTCCTCTCACATCCTACTTCATAAAAATTATCCCTTCAATAAATACATTTTAATCAAGATCTCTAATTCTACAACCAATAGGGTCTTCCTTGCAATTTTCTATTTTGCCCCTAGCAGCTCTACATACTATAAGAAAAACAACCTGGATAAGGTTTTCCTTTCAATCCCTCGGAAAAGGAAATCTACAACCTAAGGAATGAATGCAATATCCTTTTTCTTGTGGACTTTAATCCTCAGTCTACTACTCACCAAGTTATTATGTGAAGTAACAAATCTAACCCCAACACCTTGTGGCTTGATGAGGTTGTTCACTTAGCTAATAGATTCACGAGAATATATGAAGACATTATCAAGAACTTATTTAGCACCGAGATCCTCATGTTTTGTAGTTCCTAGGACATAATCATTTGCAATGGAATGAACGAATGGCCTCTCTCTGGTTAGATGAATTCCTCCCATGGGTTCAGTAGCAACGTCGTGGATTATGTGATCTCTAATATCCATGGCCTCAACCGCATTGAAAAATTAGAGCTTCTTAATGGGTATGAGCCTAACTTTGACCACATACCTTTGTCTTTATCCCTTAATCTAGAAAAAATCACATTCATTTCGATAGAAGTAAGGTCAACCTTTTCTTAAGGGATTTGGACAAGAATTTATGCTCCTTGAATTATAATAACAATGTCGATCAAATCTATTACCATTTTACTTCTACCCTTTCCACAACCCTTAACAAATTCTCTGATAAGAGTTCGTAGTTTCTATTTTCCGACAAAAATAGTCACAACTATCGTATACCCATCATTCCCCAGATGATACAGGTTCCCCAATGAAGGATCTAATGGACCACATTGGAACATGATATTTTTGGGGGACGAGCTTCCATATACAATTGGGATTCATTTAGATATCCGACATATTTAAGAAAAATAATAGAACTTCCAATCCTTGGTATGACAAAGACTGTTAAATTGTTAGGAAAGCTATCTAAGACACCCCTAATGAAAGTGTTGAGGTCCAGAATATAAGCATATAAAAATCTCTCATTAAGAGGAAAAAGAGATCACATATTAATTAGGGACAGGAGCATCTTTTCCACCTTTCTAAAGTTGCACCCAGATAGATTTGGTGGAATGTTCTTGTTCATAAAACTAAAGATACTCATTTTGTCCCCCTAGAAAATTGGGATAACTATATTAAGACGCTGTAGGATTCTCTGGACCTTGTGGGCACCATATTAAACACTCCTATTAATGTTGATATTTTTTTTTCGAGAAGATGTTGAGTTTGGGATTAATAATCACGCTAAAGGGAATGTTAACAACATTGAAGGCTACCAAGTTGAGATCTTTAAGATGGTAACGTTTATCCTCATTCCTCATCTCCACAAGCTTCTCAATTTGGCTATAAAGCATTGATTCCCTAAGCTTTGGACGCAAAGCCTTACTGTGTCTATGTTAAAAAATTGGGCAAAAGTATGCCCTCTAACCATAGGACCAATTTTATTAGCCACATCCTAGCCAAACTTTATGGGCTCATTATGGAAAAAAAATATTAGCCTTTGGCTTGAGAACTTGGGTAAAAGAGCTAAAGGGCAAGCTAGTTTGAGGAGAAATCACTCGACCATTGAACACCTTGTTACTCTTAGGATCATCGTGGAGAAATGTCGTAATAGTAAAACTGATCTCTTTTGTTGTTTTGTGGACTTTAGAAAAGCTTTCGACATTGTCCCCCTAAATAATCTCTTGGAGAGGCTTGAAGAGACCATGGTTCCTCCTGAGCTAAGGATTGTTGTGATCCACCTCTATGAGACTATCATTGCCAAGCTTAAGACCAATGAAGGGTGATCTAAAGATATTAAATGTAATATCGAGGTTAAGCAAGGTTGTCCCCTTCCCATACCCTTTTTGGTATTTACATTGATAAACTAAAGGAATGTCTGGAAACTGCGGGCTGCAAAGGCATCGATCTCACTGGTATTATTACTCTTCTCCTTTATGTTGATGATATTGTTCTTCATTAAAGGAGCCATGATGACCTAGACAAGTAGCTTAAGACTTTTCATGTCTACTGCTCCAAGATGGGTGTGATAGTTAATACCAATAAGACCAAAGTCATGGCCATTAAATCCAAAACGATCACCCATGGTAATTTCAGCTATGATAACCATTGTCTTGAGGGTGTTTCTTCTTATAAATATTTGGGTATTGACTCTCCTCATCGGCTCAATTGGAATTATAGCATCGAGAAAAGAATTATTGGAGGTTGGAAATCTTATTATGAGCTTGAAAAAAAATTTAAGTCAACTTGTCTTTACATTTGGAGTAAAAAACAGTTCCTCTTTGAGACTATTGTCACCCTTATTATCTTATACAAATATGATGTTTGGGGATGCAGTATATCTAGGGAGTCATGGAGAAATATTAAGATGATCTAGAAGAAAATCATAACCTCAAGATCAACGGAAATATTCCCTATCCTATCCTCTTGATTGAAGCTAACATGTCCCCCATTAAAAGTGCAGCCATGTTTAGATATCTGATGTATAAGAAACAACTTCACAATATGGAATCCAAGAGCCTCCCAAAAATTGCTTCTAACTTTAGTAAAAACCCCCACCTACACCTTAAGCATGGTTGGCATCAGGATGCTCAATGTTGGCTCAACCTTGGGGGGATTAAGGAGGAGATCATCATGGGAGGTAAGGATAGTAACAAAGATACTATTACCTCCAGTTTTAAGGGGAAGACGTGGGATGCTAAGGAGCTGGAAGGTAAAAGGAAGCTAAGGTACTATAAGGAGGTGAGCAACCCCACCCTCGATAACTGGAATTATATCTTTATGTTGAATAGAACTAAGAAGAAAATGAACATTGTTAGGATTAGATCTAACTCTCATGAGCTTCAGATTTGTGATACTAAGAAGGTGGAATATAAAAGAACTTTCTTTTAGACTGCTCAGCTCTGGCCCACATCCACTCTCAGTTCCCTATCATCAGTAACACCTCCAATCTTCTTGACTTATTAAGCCAACCCAACTATAACAATCTTGGAATACTTCTTTCAGTGCTCTTTGATCACATAAACAAGATTTTGAAGAATGAAAATTAGACTCCCTTTTCTTGAGGTCTGATATACCACATTGGTCTTAGTGGATGTTAATCATCATCATCATTGTATTGCTACTAAAGTATACCTAACCAATAATTAGTTAATAATTGTTTTATAAATTGAAATATTTATAAAATGGTTATTTTTTTGTAAATTTATATATTTATATGATTTTATTTGTTATTTAATAATTTGAATGATGTATTAGGTAAAGGTACAAAAATAAATGTAGATTTAGAAGGACAAAATAGTTAATATTTAAAATGGTGTAATATAACTTGTAGACAAAATAGACTTTCTCACTAAAATTTCGACAACACAGTTTCAATAAAGAATGTACTTTTTCGCTATCTAGAATGGATTTTTGAACGCATAAATCGATTCAACAACCTAAAATACCCTTGGGGCACTCAATTTATGTAGAGTACACAACTTAAACTCATGTTTTAAAAAAACTATGCCACATTTTGATTAAAATTAATGAGAAAACATGTCATTAAAAAGGTATTTTTGTCTATAGGTGAGACTAAAACATTAAAAATTACATAACATCCTTCCATCTAATATTAATATAATAATATAATTATTATTATATATATATATATACTATATATGTATATATATTATATATATATATTATAATATATATATATATTATATATATATATATATATATATACTATTATATTATAATATATAATATAAACTAAATTTTAACTAAAAGTTTAATAAAATATTATCAAAAAATAAATCATCAACGAGAAAAAGTTCATTTATTTAAATAATGCAATAGAGGGATAGATAGAATTAGGTACATGTATGTCCTAAAACGGCTTCCTTTTGGCTAAGAGCTTTTCTTCCTCTAAAAGTTAATGGGGAAGGTCCACATAATTATGGAAAGAGAAAAGTTGGTCCCCTTTACCGACCACCACTAAGTAACTCAAAGAGCTGTGAATTTTTTAAATAAGGGGATAAGTTAGCCTATGTTCCAAAATAACAACTAGAAAATGATTATCCTCATTGTTATGACAACTGAATTATGATACATTTTCCCATTATAAAAACCCACATAGGAAAATAACAACAAAAAATATAACTTAATTTCTAATTGATCATTCAATTGCTTGGATTTGCGTGAAATAAGACCGAAAAGCTGTGGAGCTCGACTATTTGTCTTTTCGAGAACGAAACACAAATTCGCTTTTCATATATGCCATGCACATAATCTCAGATGTGAGGAAGCTATCTCGAATGTACTAACATAAGGGAATTCTAGGGCTGCAACACCTCTGAGAGAAACAATTACAACATCTATCTCCTTGCTATGCTCCATTATGTCATGCCACAGTCGGTAAGTTATATTGTAGGCGTTCAAGAAAGAAGAATCTAGGAAGCCACACATGGATGGGATGGAAACAGTGTGGAATTAGGCAGGTGAAGTGAATCGAATGACATACTACAAAGTCATAGACAAACTCAAAGGAACATTAAAAGATAACGAGTTATGTGAGAAACGTGAGATAGATTGATATGGTGTGGGTAATTTAATTTATAAATACATTTCTCACATGAACATTTTGAGTGTTATTATGATAAATTTCTATTTCCTTTAACATCATCAAACAATAATTGTTATCATCTATTGATATTAAATGGATACTAAATCAAGAAGAAAAGGTATTATAGACTCATGTGTAGGAATACCTATATAATTTAGTGCAATGGATCAATAAGATTGTGAATAATATAGATAATGAACAATTATAAAACATAATAGGCACACATCAACATAGTCAAAATAATAAAGGAGTTCACCAAACCCCCTGGCTACGTCTGCTGGTCCAACTTTCAGTGTCAACCTCTATATTAAGTCTTCAAGAATAGATTATTACAAGAGTGAGCTCAAAAATAGAGTCTCAACCAACAGTGACATCAAAGAGGGATCTGCTCGAAAACCTCGAGCCTAAAAGGGTGCACAGACTCTCCCCCTATCCTATTCCTCTATTCAATCTGCCTCGATTTAACTAACTGACTATCTTCCTATGATTGTCTTCTGCTTTCTCTTGCCCCTGTCTTCTTCCATTGGATGGCTTTTAAGCCTATCGGCCCTATCTATTCACCTTCCCTCTTTGAGCTCTCTATCTTGCCCTTCTGTCCATTCACCTTCCTTTTGGCGTTGGACACATCTTGTTAAGACAAATTGCTTAAAGCACAAGAACTCCTTTGTATTTTTATTTTATAACAGAAATACACCAAAACACAAAAAAACCCGACAAAATGATGCATGTCAGATTTCAAATTTTACAGTGCCACATCTCTAATCCTCTCAATTCCACCTTTTATCATTATTGCAAGCCCTTTGTATTCCACACTGTTGATCTGCATGCGATCCAATGGTTTCCACCCAACCCAATCATCGAACCAGCTCGCGCCTTCTTCACCGTCCGATCCGTGATCACTAATCCAACAGTTGATGGCCATTTCGGGTGGCCTACTTGCACAAAGATTACCCACCCAAAAAAGTGGTTTTCTCTCTCCTGCGGCATGCTACGTGTCGGCCAGTGTATGGAATTGGGCGGAGCCTCTCCAATACCTCTTACCGCCTGAAGCCCGCCCAAAATACCATTTACCACGGAACTTAAATTATATAAAGCTGCATTTATAAACCCTTTCAGGTCCGTGCATATCGCATAGTCTTCGGGCTTGCTGGTTAACTCCTCCCCTTTGGAATCTGCAATGCGATATATGTGGTCTCTACTGCTGATCTGCACATCGATCCGATGGTCCACGTTACATCGTTGGATGGTAGTCACAACTCACTCATGGTTGGTGCCAATATGCCCTACTGACCTCTGTTAATGCAATATCACCCATTAATCTAGGCCATTGATCTGGCTAATTCGATGGCTCCGATGCAACGTTACTTCAAGCTTTGCTTTACCTAGGTTTCGGCCATTCTTTAGTGTTTTCCTCTGCGACAGTGTTTCCTGATAGT
Source organism: Pinus taeda (assembly GCA_000404065.3). Classification (NCBI taxonomy): domain Eukaryota; kingdom Viridiplantae; phylum Streptophyta; class Pinopsida; order Pinales; family Pinaceae; genus Pinus; species Pinus taeda. The sequence continues at coordinate 39,276 of APFE030618882.1, forward strand.
TAATATATATGAAGACTTAGACTTAGAGTTTTGATACAAGATCCATTTTGGATCACGCCTTACCACTTAAAAGCTTTTCAACCACCAAAAGTTGGTTTTAGGCATCGATCAAGTGAGGATATAGTTCCCTCACTTCTCTAACTTCTATCCATCGTGGTTTTCTTGGATTTGAACCTTTGAGTCCTACTCTCAGGTACTCAAGATCCCCTTTACGCGTAGTTCTTACCTTTTGTTGATGCCCCAAAACATCGGGGGATAACCACCTAGTCCGGACCTTAATATAGCTCCTTTTCCATTTGGGATGGTGGCTCCGGCTGGATATAATGGGACCAGTCTCACAGTAATGAATAAAAGGGGTGGATGAGTGATTGGTTTTCTAATAAGTGATAATGAATGGAGGACTTAATCTATAAGTGAAAACGAAAATGACTATTCTATCTCGGGAAGCTTCTATTCTTAAGTGAAACGTTCGATGATCTGTGTTCATCAATAGGCATATAGATGGAACTATTCAATAGACATAGTCATTCATTTAAATGATAATTGCTTCGTTCAAGTAGTTGAACGAAGTAATTAATAAAACATTGTTACACTTCTCTTTTTTATATTACCGATACATGTATGATTAGAAGAAAAGCAAACTGTAAACATCCAGTAGTGGAAAGTATAAAGACTGCTGTTAAAACACATGCATATATTCAATAACAGCAAGAATGATCAAATAACAATTCACATAAAAAGAATGAATTCAGACATATATAATAGTACCATATGAGCTGCAAATCATTCCCAACATCAATCGCAATTCAAATTCCTTCTTCCAACTCAGAAATACTTTTAAATAAAGGCAGTAGTGCACATCCACATAAAAGCTTCATTATCAAAATTGGAATAATTGGTCTAGTTTCTATAAAAGAATATGCCTGAAGTACAGTAGTGCAACTTCAGGCCTAAGTCATATACAAAAACTTATGACCCTTTCTAAATACATGAAAGGGTCTATAAATACTAAATTAAACTAACAAACTACAAAATTAAAATGATACTAAACTCGTATAACTTGATCTTGGATATCTCCCCCATAGCAATCTGGTAGTCGGCAGCATGATTCATCATTCTGGCTATTTGCCTTTTGACCTGAGTTGGCATATCGCCAGCATTGGTTCCACTTCTTGAGGGCAGCTGAGACGAGAATTGATTTGAGCAGCATAGGCGGCATCGTGTATATCGGTAAGGATACACCCAATTGCATTTGTTAGGCACTTGAGGGCAGCTCTCTGGTTGTGTGGTTTAACTAGGAATAACCAATAGGTGTCCCAAGTTAAACTTTTAATCCCTGTGATCAATCTCCCATTCTTTTCTAGCCCTTGGTAACATGATTGCTCCAATGTTTTGGCTGATAGTATTTTACCTGGTGTACATTGAGAGATCATGTTAGATAAATAGAGAGTATTGTTAATCAATTCAATCAAATTGTTTGTAGATCATTTGCATCTAGAAACCGCTCTCTCTGCCTTCATCAATTGGGACCGCCACTCCATGAATAGAATTTCTTTATGGGATTCTAAGATTTTAGGCAAGTTCACTGCCTGTCCCTCATTAGTGTCCTGCCAAGTAAAAAAATCAGTTAAGGTCTCATCGACCTCCTCTAAGTCCTATCTGGCATCAACTGATTCATCTGTTATAGATGTTGTTATGTCACACAGAGGTTCAACTTGGGCATGCTGGGGAAGACTCTTGAACTTTCTATTTGAGGTGATAATTGAGCAATTTGCTCATCTTTTGTTTTTACCATCTGTTCATTCATTGTCTTCAATTTTTCTAATGCCTCCGATAATTCTTTCTGTCTCTGAATCGCACCTGAATCTTCCCTCTGTTTCTCTTCATGCAATTGTTTGTTCAGTTGGTTATTTAACTGTTGCTGCGTGGACAATTGTTATTGTAGTTGTTTTGCTTTCTGTTGTGCCTCCAGTAGCTGTGTTTGTAATGAAGTGATCACCTGGTCCTTTTCTCTTAACAAATTACTCACCTCCGATGCCTTGTCCATGGTGGCCGCCGAATAGGCTCCAGCATATTAGGACAACTTTGTCAGGTCATCAGAAGGATCGAATTCTTCCTTCCAAACTACATTGGCTGTTACTGTTTGTTAAGGGAACATGGAAGGTTGATCAATATTTCTCCTTTCCCGTTGTCGCTTTATTACAACCCTGTGTTTTGGGCTATAGAAGACATCCAATGGAGGACTATCCTCCACCTGCAAAATGATTTGATTCGAAGGATCCTTGGGAATTATTTCTAATTCTGTAGTAAGGGGTAGACTGTTGGTTCCTTCGCTTGGAACCTCTTTCGATGTTGTATCTTGTGTATCGGCCGCTTTGGATATATCGACATCCCTTGATCTCTCAAGATTTCCTATAATTGAATGAAATTACTGCCATTCCTGGAGCAATCTTAGGTCAATCTGAGTGTCGACATTCACATCCTTGCTTCTCTGCTGTTGCTGCCTTCTCTGTTCCTCCTCACATATTCTCTCTTGTTCTTTCCTCTGTGCTTCTTCCTGTTCTTTCCTCCGAAGTTCCTCCTGCTCTCTTCTTTGGACTTCTTCAAAAATTTCTGATGTAGCAGGAGGTTCGTTGGTAAGCTAATGTTCAGGCTCGCTTGACTGTGTCATCGGGGCAGTGGTTAACAAATCTAGAGGCTGAGTTTGCAACCTCTGCTCTCTAAGTTTGTTAAATTCAACTAACCCATCGTCATGGTATCTCATTTTAGCTATCGCTTGCACTTGAAATAGTGACTCGACCGAGGAGAACAGGTCATCAAGCTCATCTTCTTTATGTTCAAATTTAGTGAGTTTGGCCTGCTCTAGAACATTATAGATGACTTTGTTTCGATCAAAGCGTCTATTAGGAAGAGTGGCGAGATTTAGTATATTAATCTTTTCCACCTCTTTCTCTTCATGCTTGTAATCATGTAGAGTGTAGACACCACACCTTAGAGGAAAAGGAGGCCAGACTTGCTTCTTTGAATTCCTTAGAGTCTTCGTAGCTAATGTGGATGTAAGCTGATATGCTATCTCTCGAGCTAACAATTTGTCTGGTATATACAAGGGGAGGACATGAGGCCTGGCCTGACTGCTGAAAACTCTTACATAGGTAAATTTTTCTTCTCCGAACCAGGTTCCTAAGGCTGTCAAGTCAATCTCTGCTTGAGAGGAAATCTTAGGGGCAGGTTTATTAAAAATTGCATAGTAAATAGGTAGCATGAATCCATTGCAGACTTGATATAGCTGGTGTTTATAATGGGCTTTTCACAACTTCTAGTGATAGATATGAATGGGCATGGGGTCTTGTGGAGTCCATCTCCATCCTAGTACAGGAAACTCAGAATTAAAACAAAGGGTGTCTAAGATGTAAGAACTAAAGTAAAATGGAGGGATGAATCTATCAGTAACACGAGATTTGTTTCTAAAGTCAAGAATAGTTGTTGCTAACTTATTAGATAATATATTCCCCCAATCCTTGATTTCACTATTGCATGCTGCTTCCATTAAAGGTACCATCTCTATGGAAAATTTTGAGGAGTCATGCAACCCCCAAATTCGACACATGATACCTCCAGCATAACAATAAGGAGAACACAAGGAATCGACAGAGTACTTACTCGAAGACTCATGTTTGTGTTTCACCGGGTTCTATCTCCATTCTCGTATAGGCACTGACTCAGTTTCATTTTCATCTCTGAACTTCTCCAGAAATGGTTTGTTATACTTTTTCTCTGGTTCGGGAAAATGGTACATTTGTCTCAAATCATTGGGCTGAAACAAACCAAATACTCTCCCATCAATAGTGCAGAATGTTCTGTTCGTAATTGGAGTTTCTTCAATGGCCCATCTCACCACATCTGTGTATGGAAGAATTTGCTCTCGGGCTGCTATCCTGTGTAGGTAAGAATCAGCCAAATCCTTTAGAGTAGCATCGGATTTCCGGTTCGAGCCTGTTGTAGCTTGTACCGATGTTTCCTGAGGTTCTTCAGTTTCGACTAGGTTTTAGATGCTCTACCAAGTAGTATTACCGAGACCAAGACGTGGTGTCTAAGATTAATTCCTTTTTTCTTGGTCTCGGATCGACAACATGTTGTCCTGTTACCACTGAGGCTGAAGCTGTTCCAAATTTCTTAGATTTCTTCCCCATTTGGCCTGAATTCGCTACTGCGAAGGAGCTCTTCATAGGAGATACAATGAACGTAATGCGGAGAATAGATGGCAAAAACAAAGTATGAAAGAATTATGCCAATCAATGAATAATGGAGGATTAACATAAGACTCCCGCGGATATAATCTCTGAAGAGATTTTGGCATAATTGCTCCATTAATTGGCCGTTTAAACCTGTCAATCAATTAAATGCTCATCATATCCTTTATTTTCCGAATAGTTCATTTAAGCGTGGCTTTGATTTTTTGGCCGTTGGGCGCAAGTGAATCACTATCGGGAAGAGAAATGCTTTTAATAATAATTAAGACAATATACCCAAGCCATATCAATCCTTTTTGAAAGTCGCACTTGGCTTTATCGCAATCGGGGATCGAAGGAAAGCTTGAGTAGTTTCATTTATGTTATTGTGGAATCCCCGATCGATGATAGCGATATCGCTAATTTGCATCGGGAGCTTTCAGGAGAAGACTTTTCCTTGCATACATAAAGCACTCTCCGATCGCTGATAGCGATATCGCATTGGAGCAAAGAGAGGGGCCTTTTGTTATGATTTCTTATTTTCTTGATAGCTGATAGTTATTCGCGCTTGCCGCATCGGGGAAAACCAATGGGTCCTTTGTTATGCATCCTTTGCTATTGCGATATGCGATCTTGTGATCGCTTTATCGCAATAACAAAGAATTGTTAATTTTTTATTATAAGGCCGATTATATATTAACTCAAAAGGTTTCATAATATTTTGTTTTCTTCTGGTCCTTTTGAGGAATGATAAGTTAATACCAATTTAATCTAAGAGGGACGCATTTCATATTATAGTTTTGAAAGTAAAATTTTATGAAATGGGGGGTTGTTGTATAGGACAACAATTGGCGATTCGTTGGGAGAAACAGTTATCTCTGAGAAATATTGAAATATTTGAACTTTCTTTACATAGACATCTTATAAAAAAGGAAAATTCTAATATAACTAAGTATACATACATTCTGAATATAATAAAAGCTATTTTTGCTCATTTCTTCTCTTGTTAAAATTAAATACATTCTGGGTTTTAAATTGGCCTCTATTGGTTGATAATGATAAAACAAAACACCTTTCCAATTTAGCCTTTTTAATTGACTCCTTTGTCATAGGTAGAGCCTCAGCTACCAGCAAACATTCATAGTTTCGACAGGGATACCTTTTAACCATTTGATTGTCCATGATCTTGCCCATCTCAGAGTATGATTAAAAGAATGAATTCAAAATATTCTTTCATATTTTGTATTTCTTTTTCTTTTCTATTATTTTGTAAGATAAAAAGCCATTGTCCTAGTTTGGTGGCCAGCTATTTGACAATGCCATTCGCTGGTTGTAATCTAACTGAACAAGCTGGCTCATGATGAGATCCATTGTCTCATGCTTATAAGCCATTGCCCTGTTTTGGTATGCAGAGTTGGTAATGTTGGTTAAACTATTTCCTAATGATCATGGTAAGCAGGCTTGTGATAAGACCCCTTATCTTTTATATCAAATATTTTAGAAATACACTCTGAGTAATCATAAACTTGGATGAATGGGATGGACAATTTTCTCCTTCAGAGAGAATGGATGACAAGGTAAGAGTTGAAGATGCTACGATTTAATTAGCTTCTGTTTTGATAGTGATAACCCTTTTGTGGCCAGTTTGAAAACATTAAAATGATTTACAGTACTTCTAAATCTTGAGAATATTTCACAAAAATAAAATGGGGTTTTCAGAATGTGAATATACCTAATTTCCTAGAAATTATCCCTTTTGTTTAAGGCTTCTATTTTCAAAAGTAAATATTAAAATTACTTCTTTTGAGCAACTTTTCAATATAGCAAAGGCCAATAGAATCTATTTTACAACTTTATTTCCTAATGGTCCTAAAAACTACAAATCCTAGTGAAATTAAAGGAGAAGGGGTTACCTCCTCTATTGAAGAATTTCTTTAAGATGAGGCCATTAACAGGAAGAGAGTCCCTCTTTCCTAATAGACATTGTAATATGAATGTTGAATGGCCTATGTTCTCGCTGATCTGAAATGGTCCAAGCCACATCTTTTGGAATTTGGTGTGTTTACCTTTATCCTCATGGGCTTTGTCCCATTTCAGGACTAGATCACCAACCTGCAACTGTTTTGAATTAGATGAAGCTGAATCAAACGATGACTTGATTATATGCTGATGTTTTGCACGAGTAATTTTGGCCTTTTCTCTTTCCTCTTCTAGTTTTAAGATTTGATCATGTCTGAGTTGGATAGAAGAAGAGGGGCTTTCTTTAATAAATTGAATTAGGGCTAGAGAAGGAAGAATTAGGTTGCTTGGTATTACTGCTTCTTTCCCATATACAAGATTGAATGGAGAAGTACCTATGGAGGCCTTCTGTGTTATTTATCAGCCCATAGTGCGAATATTAAATATTTGTGCTAGTTTTTATGATTTTGTTCAATAGTTCGCTTAATAATTTGGACTAGATTTTTATTGGTATACTCTGCTAAACCATTACCCTGGGGATAGTAATTTGCAGAATATTTCAATTTAAATCCTCTTTTAATAGCGAACTCAAACATGGCATTTCCAGAGAAATAAGATGCATTATAAAAAACAAGAGCATTTGGGACACCAAACATGGTAATGATGAATTGATCTATAAACTCTATAATTCCTTCAGAGTTTGTTGTCTTTAACGAAATTGCTTCAACCCACTTGGTAAAGTAATCAGTAGCAGTAAGGATAAACTTATGTTGTTTGGAGGACTATGGAGTTATTTCCCCAATGATATCTAATCCCCATTGTTCAAAAGGTTGATCAATGTTGACTGGTTGCAAAGGGAAAGCTGGTTTTCTTTGCCTTCCGCTGAAGATTTGACAACTTCAGCATTTCCTTACATATTCGTGACTATCTCTGAATAAGGTGGGCCAATAATATCCAGCATGAATGATTTTGTGGGCTGTCGTGTAGCTCCTGCAAAACCTTTTGTGCTTCAGGTTTTTCTAGGAATCTTAATAAAACCGAATCATAATTTTGCCTGAAAAGTACATCATCAATGATTATGAAGTTTTTTTCTTTTAATATAATCGCCCGTTTGTTTTTATAAGAAATCTTAGGAGGGGAATATCCATTTTTCAAATAAAAGATCAAATCTGCATATTGAGATTCAGAATTGGTGATACTTATCTGGTTGATTTCTTCAATATGTTCAGTATCCCCTGATTCTTGAATGTTGGATGCTCTTGCTAATAACCTACAGAAACCTTGACCTCTGACAATATTTGCTGGCTTGATTTCCAAGTCATATTCTTGAAGTGTTGTAACCCAATTTGCCTTTTTCTCACCTAATTCCCTTTGGATCAGTAATTGCCTTACTGCAGAAAAAGGAACTATAACTTTTGTATGGGATTTTAAAAGGAAGGGTCTGTAATGTTTGATAGCTTTATACACAGCAAAGGCTTGTTTTTCAACTTCGGAATAATTTAGTTCTGCACCCTGAAAATTTGAACTAAAAAATGAAATTGGTGCTTCCAAGTTGTGATCATTAATCTGAGTGAGTATCACTGCATAAGATGAATCGGACGCGATAGTATACAATATGAAATGATTAGAAAAATTAGGAGTGTTTAAAGTGGGGGCATTAATTATTGATTGTTTGATTAAATCAAATGCTTCCTTTTATGCAGATCCCCATCTAAACACTAAATTTTTCTTAATCATGGTTTGTAATGGTAAAATGATGTGAGAAAAATCGGTGACAAATCTTTTGACAAAGTTGATTTGACCTAAAAATGACTACATGGGTTTTTTGTTATGAGGAAATGGGATTTCAGAAATCTCTTTAATCCTATCAGGATCAATATAAATACCATCTTTGGAAACGGTAAAGCCCAAGACCTTTCCTTGATTCAAAGCAAAGAAGGATTTTTTGGGATTGAGTGAAATACCATACCTTCTACAGCGTTCAAAGATTTGATTCAAATCATGTAAATGGTTGGATCTCTTCTTGGAAAATACAGTAATGTCATCTAAATAGACAACTATTGTTTTGTTGATCAATCCTTTGAAGGCTATATCCATTGCTCTTTGGAATGTAGCTCCTGTGTTAATAAGTCCAAAAGGCATTTTCTGATAGGCGTATGTTCCCCATTTTGTTCTGAAGATAGTTTTGAGTCTGTCATCAGGAAGGACCAAAATTTGGTTGTATCCTAAAAAACCATCTAGAAAGGACATTAGCTCAGAACCTGCTACTAAATGGAGTATCTGCTCCATGGTAGGTAATGGGAACTTATCTTTTTGGCTTGCCTTGTTTAGATTTTTGAAATCTATACAGATCCTGATGTCGCCATGTTTCTTCGTAACAGGCACCATATTGGAAACCCAGTTTGAGTGCCGAACAGGAAAAATAATCTTAGCTTTCAATATTTTATTGAGTTCTGATTTTATCTGACTCTCTAAGTTCAGATGTATTTTCCTCAACTTTTGTTGAACTCGTTTTTGTTCAGAAAGCACTGGAATGGTATGCTGGATGATTGATGTATCGTATGTTTTTAAGTCATCATATTTCCAAGCGAAGACATGTTTATTTTTTCTTAATAATCTAATAAATGCTACCCTTTCTTCCACAGAAAGTCCTAGTCCTAAATTGGTATTTTGAGGGTTCTGCTCAGTACCAAGATTTATCAATTCAAATCTTCAGGTAGAACTTTGGAGTTTTGAATTGGTTACCTGTTTAAACCTATCTTTAATGTCGTAGAGATCTTCAAGTTTAACCATAGGTTTTGGTATCGAGTTTTCCTCATGCTTTTCATTCATTTCCAGATCATGATCGCTTTCATCAAGGATTTGATCATTGTAGGACTTGTCAGAAGTCAAGAAATGTAATATGTCTTCATCGTGATTGAACACTCACCAATTTGTGACGTTGTCAGGAATCGATGTTCTAAAATTCAACTCTACTGAAAATATATATGTGTTATAATCTTCGGAAGGTAGGAGTTTAGAAGCAGCATTGGCTAACAAGTCAGTTGCTGCATTCTGGGATCTGGGAATAGGTGAAATATTGAATGCTAAAAAATGAGATATAAGTTCCTGGACTAAAGACTGATAGTGCTTAAGGTGACTAGAGAGACAATGGATTGTATTCCGGACTTGTTTTATGACAATCTCTGAATCGCCAAACACTTTCAAGTATTGAACTTTCAGGCCAATAGCTTTATATAGTCCTTGCACCAAGGCCTCATACTCAGCTGTATTATTCGTGCATTCAAATTCTAACCTACAAGAAAGCATTGTTTTTTCTCCCTCAGAGCTGACTAAAATACACCCTACTCTTGATCCTTCACTGGATTTAGAATCGTCAAAATATAAAGACCAAAATAAAGAATTATCAACAATTTTATTTACAGTATTCTCAGCAACATTAACACATCTTGATCTATCGGTTTGTGAAAAATTTTCAATTTGGGATGTGAAATTGTTTACTCAGAAAGGAGATGGTTGGGCAATATAATTGCTAAAGAATGATTCAGAAGAGTAATTCCCCAAAATATTATTGTTAAATGCAATTGGTTGATTCTCCTCTTCGAATTCTATGACAGTATGGGTCATGTGTTTCTCCCAATTGATCTTTATTTCATTTTGCTTTCCCTTATAGGGTAGCCACATATGGGACCAATCAGTAGAAATATACCCATGGCGCTTCTCAAACCAATCCCTACTCAAGATTAAACTATAAAACTTAGGTATATCAACGATTAAGATGTCAATTCTTTGAACTACTCGTGGATCAACCGATAACCTGATAGTCACTGAGTTTATCTCCCATAAGACTTGGACTTTGGTTCTATCTAACTGCACAATGTGAATTGAAGACTTTTGGGGTTCTATGTTCAGTTTAGAACAAACTAAAACTGGCGTTATATTAGATGATGCCCATGTGTCAATCAAACAGTTGTGTAGATTTCGATTATAGATTTCGTAGGTTAAGAGGAAAGGGGGGGTATGGGAATTTGATCTGTCTCCAATTAGAATTGTATCAGGAGCCTCAACTCTACCAGAAGGTGGTTGTCCTGAATCATTTGCAGCTTTAGCACTATGAAGAGGCAAAGAAGGAACACCATTTAGTTCCTTAAGAAGCAATTTTTGTTGATGTTTTAATTTGCTAAGTTCAAACATGGTGATGTTTGCCTTAGTTTTCTTCATATCATCAACAATATTGTAATCCATTGAATCCAACACTACCAACGTCTTGGATGTTGAAGGTATATTTGAGGATGATGGTTGGTTTTGAGGCGCTGTTGCAGCTGGCTTCTTTGTGGGTACCTTTTCCTTTGTAGTATTAGTACATGCACTCCTTTTCTTTGAACTTGCCTGGACAGGTTCAGGGGCTCTTTTACTCCTAGTAGTCACAGGAAAATTTTCTTGTTCACTTTCTGTATCGGAGTTAGGCAATATGAAGTCCCACATTCCATGACATTCAACAACTTCCTCTTCTTCGAATTCATCGGATGGTGAAATTGTTTCTTCTTCTTCTTCTTCTTCAAGGTCTGAATCTGCATTAGATATAACATTTGGTGGTTTTGACTTAGGTTTCTTAAAATTCCTATATGGTTTCTTTGTTGAAGTTTCTGCTACTTCCTTTTTAATTTCAACCATTTCATTTGACATTGTTTTGAGGACCTTTTGTAGACCCTCCATATTGTATGGATCTTTGGTGATTTTCTTCTTTGAATCATCCTTGAAAGAAACTCTTTTGGATTTCCTGTCTTCGAGAGTAGCTTTCTTTTCCAAAGCTATAATACGTTTTTCCATAGCAAGGGATTCTTTCATGTTTTCGGCCAAAGTTGGTTTCCCAGCCCTATCTACAAAAATGGCTATATTTGAAGGTAAGGTTGTGATGTACCACTCACTTCTAATTTGCTCACTTGGGTTGGAATCGGTGGGGATTTTATTCAAAAGCTTATTGAATCGAGAGTTAAACTCCTTAAATGGTTCTCTAGATTTAATCCTTAGATTTGAAAGATCATTAATCAGTGTCGCCAAGGATGTATCGTCGCCATATTTGGTAAGAAACTGCTCCTGAAAGATATTCCAATTGGTAATGGATCCAGAGGGCAAGGAAAAATACCAAGACCCAGCAGATCCTTGTAAAGTGTAAGGGAAAAGCCTAACTACAACATCTTCTTCTCTTACACCTTTTAGATTAACTGACAACATGAAATTATTTATGTGTTCCTCAGCTAATGTTCCAGCGTCTAGATTAAACTTTGGTAACCACTTCTCTGGATAATCAGGTAAAGGATGTAATGGTGCAGGCATAGTGACTGCACTAGGGCTGTTCCATGGATTCTGAGCCATCTTGGGAGTACCAACGATTTCCGGTGGTGTTCCAAGTGCTTTGGGAGGAGGTGGTATTGAATACTGAATAGGTTGTGATGTTGAAGGTGGTCATTCCTGGTGAACAATAATATGTAATGGTGAAGTGGGTGTTTGACTTCGCACTAGAGATAATGAGATGGAAGATGATGGAGAAAAGGTCTCACTACCAGAACCTTCAATGTTCTTTTTATCATTTTTCCTTTGGGGTAAAGGCAACTCAGCTAGTTCAATGCCAAGTTTTACGCTTTGAAGTCTGGTGAGAGGGTGACGAAGATGGAATTGTGAAGTCTCACTGCCTTGAGATACTTTAGATCTTTGAGGTGATATGAAAAAGCCTTGAAGTTTCTGGAAGATAGACTGAACTTCAGGGGACTCCAGACTTAAACGTTCTGAAGTATGATGGGGTTGAGCAGTGGTAGTTGATCCCTCTTCTTCTCGTTTGGACACTGGTGTTTCAGAATGCAAATGGGAGGTCCGAGGTGAGGTGGAGGGTGATTTACTCTGAGAATGGTCTGTAGGTTTTGATTTACTTGCCATTCATAGTTGATAGCCCTCCTTCTAGCGCCAAAAATGTTGATGCCTTGAAAATCATTGCATCAACATCGGGGGATAACCACCCAGTCTGGACCTTAATACAACTCCTTTTCCATTCGGGATGGTGGCTCCGACTGGATATAATGGGACCAGTTTACCAGTAATGAATAAAAGGGTTGGATGAGTGATTGGTTTTCTAATAAGTGATAATGAATGGAGGACTTAATCTATAAGTGAAAACAAAACTTACTATTCTATCCCAGGAAGCTTCTATTCTTAAGTGCAATGTTTGATGATCTGTGTTCGTCAATAGGCATATAGATGACACTATTCAATAAACATAGACATTCATTTGAATGATAATTTCTTCATTCAAATAGTTGAATGAAGTAATTAATAAAACATTGTGACACTTCTCTTTTTATATTACTGATACATGTATGATTAGAAGAAAAGAAAATTGTAAACATCCAGTAGTGGAAAGTATAAAGACTGTTGTTAAAACACATGCATATATTCAATAATAGCAAGAATGATCAAATAACAATTCACATAAAAAGAATGAATTTAGACATAGATAATAGTACCATATGAGCTGCAAATCATTCCCAACATCAATCGCAATTCGAATTCCTTCTTCCAACTTAGAAATACTTTTAAATAAAGGAAGTAGTACACATCCACATAAAAGCTTCGTTATCAAAATTGGAATAATTGGTCCAGTTTTTATAAAAGAATATGCCTAAAGTACAGTAGTGCAACTTCAGGATTAAGTCATATATAAAAACTTACGACCCTTTCTAAATATATGAAAGGGTCTATAAATACTAAATTAAACTAACAAACTACAAAATTAAAATGCTACTAAATTGGTATAACTTGATCTTGAATATCTCCCCCACAGCAATCTGGTAGTCGGCAGCATGATTCATCATTCTGCCTGTTTGTTTTTTCACCTGAGTTGGCATATCGCCAGCATTGGTTCCACTTCTTGAGGGCGGCTGAGACGAGAATTGATTTGAGCAGCATAGGTGGCATCATGTATATCGGGAAGGATACACCCAATTGCATCCATTAGGCACTTGAGGGTGGCTCTCTGGCTATGTGGTTTAACTAGGAACAACCAATAGGTGTCCCAAGTTAAACTTTTAATCCCTGTGATCAATCTCCCATTCTTTTCTAGCTCTTGGTAACATGATTGCTCCAATGTTTTGGCCGATAGTAATTTACCTGGTGTATATTGAGAGATCATGTTAGATAAATAGAGAGTATTGTTAATCAATTCAACCAAATTGTTCGTAGATAATTTGCATCTAGAAACCACTCTCTCTGCCTTCATCAATTGGGACTGCCACTCGATGAATAGAATTTCTTTATGGGATTCTAATATTTTAGGAAAGTTCGCTGCCTGTCCCTCATTAGTGTCCTGCCAAGTAAAAAAATTTGTTAAGGTCTCATCGGCTTGCTCTAAGTCCTGTCTGGCATCAACTGATTTACCTATTATAGATGTTGTTATGTCACAAAGAGGTTCAACTTGGGAAATTTTATGACACAACAATCTTATTTGTGTTATCAGTGCCTTATTAATCTGTATTGCCTCTGCTTTGAAATCGGCAGGCTGGGGAAGACTCTTGAACTTTTCTATTTGAGCTGATAAGTGAGCAATTTGCTCATCTTTTGTTTTTACCATCTGTTCATTCATTGTCTTGAATTTTGCGAATGCCTCCAATAATTATTTTTGTCCCCGAATCGCACCCGAATCTGCTCTATGTTTCTCTTCATGCAACTGTTTTTTCAGTTGGTTATTTAACTGTCGCTGCGTGGACAATTGTTGTTGTAGTTGTTCTGCTTTCTGTTGTTCCTTTGATAGCTGTGTTTGTAATGAAGCGATCACTTGGTCCTTTTCTCTTAACAAATTGCTCACCTCTTATGCCTTTTCCATGGTGGTTGCCAAATAGGCTCCAGCATATTGGGACAACCTTTTCAGGTCATCGGAAGGATAGAATTCTTCCTTCCAAACTACATTGGCTGTTACTATTTGTTCAGGGAACAGGGAAGGTTGATCAATCGTTCTCCTTTTCCGCTGTCGCTTTATTACAGCCCTATGTTTTGGGCTATAGAAGACATCCAATGGAGGAATATCCTCCACCTGCAAAATGATTTGATCTGAAGGATCCTTAGGAATTATTTCTAATTCTGTAGTAAGGAGACCGCTGGTTCCCTCGCTTGGAACCTCTTTCGATGCTGTATCCTGTGTATCGGCCGCTTTGGATGTATTTACATCCCTTGAGCTCTCAAGATTGCTTATAATTGAATCAAATTGCTGCCATTCCTGGAGCAATCTTGGGTCAATCTGAGTGTCGGCATTCACATCCTTGCTGCTCTTCTCCTATTGCCTTCTCTATTCCTCCTCACGTATTCTCACTTGTTCTTTCCTCTGTTCTTCTTCTTGTTCTTTCCTCTGAAGTTCCTCTCGCTCTCTTCTTTGGACTTCTTCAAAAATTTATGATGTAGCAGGAGGTTCGTTGGTAAGCTTCTATTCAGGCTCGCTTGACTGTGTCATCGGGGCAATGGCTAACAAATCTAGAGGCAGAGTTTGCAACCTCTTCTCTCTAAGTTTGTTAAATTCAACTAACCCGTCGTCGTGGTATCTCATTTTATCTATTGCTTGCACCTGAAATAGTGACTCGGCCGAGGAGAATAGGTCATCAAATGCATCTTCTTTATGTTCAAATTTAGTGAGTTTAGCCTGCTCTAGAACATTATAGACGACTTTGTTTGGATCAAAGCATCTGTTAGGAAGAGTGGCGAGATTTAGTATATTAATCTTTTCTACCTCTTTCTCTACATGCTTGTAATCATGCAGAGTGTAGACGCCATAGCTTAGAGGAAAAGGAGGCCAGACTTGCTTCTTTTAATTCGTTAGAGTCTTTGTAGTTGATGCCGATGTAGGCTAATATGCTATCTCTCAAGCCAATAGTTTGTCTGGTATATACAAGGGGAGGACATGAGACTTGGCCTGACTACCGAAAACTCTTTCATAGGTAAATTTTTCTTCTCCGAACCAGGTTCCTAAGGCTGTCAAGTCAATCTCTGCTTGAGAGGAAATCTTAGGGGCAGGTTTATTAAAAATTGCATAGTAAATAGGTAGCATGAATCCATTGCAGACTTGATATAGGTGGTGTTTATAATGGGCTTTCCACAACTTCTGGTGATATATATGAATGGGAATGGGGTCCTGTGGAGTCCATCTCCATCCTAGCACAAGAAACTCAGAATTAAAACAGAGGGTGTCTAACATGTAGGCACTAAAGTAAAATGGAGCGATGAATCTATCAATAACACGGGTTTTGTTTCTGAAGTCAAGAATAGTTGTTGCTAGATTATCAGATAATATATTCTCCCAATCCATGATTTCACTATTGCATGCTGCTTCCATTAAAGGTACCATCTCTATGGAAAATTTTGAGTCATACAACCCCCAAATTCGACACATCATAACTCCAGCGTAACAATAAGGAGAACATAAGGAATCGACAGAGTACTTACCTGAAGACTCATGTTTGTGTTTTGTCGGGTTCTGTCTCCATTCCCATATAGGCACTAACTCAGTTTCATTTTCATCTTTGAACTTCTCCAAAAATGCTTTGTTATACCTTTTCTCTGGTTCGGGCAAATGATATATTTGTCTCAAATCATTGGGCTAAAATGAACCGAATACTCTCCCATCAATAGTGCAGAATGTTCTGTTTGTAATTGGAATCTCTTCAACGGCCCATCTCACCACATCTATGTATGGAAGAATTTGCTCTCGAGCTTCTATCCTGTGTAGGTAAGAACTGGCCAAATCCTTTAAAGTAGCATCGGATTTCCGGTTCGAGCCTCTTGTAGCTTGTACCGATGTTTCCTGAGGTTCTTCAACTTCGACCAGGTTGTAGATGCTCTACCAAGTAGTATTATCGAGACGAGGACATTTGGTGTCTGAGATTAATCCCTTTTTGCTTGGTCCCAAATCGGCAACATGTTGTCCTATTACCACGGAGGCTGAAGCTGTTCCAAATTTCTTAGATTTCTTCTGCATTTGGCCTGAATTCACTACTGCGGAGGAGCTCTGCATAGGAGATAAAATGAAAGTAACGTGGAGAATAGATGGCGAAAACCAAGTATGAAAGAATTATGCCAATCAATGAATAATGGAGGATTAACATAAGACTCCCGCGGATACAATCTCTGAAGAGATTTTTGCATAACTGCTCCATTAATTGGCTGTTTAAACCTGTCAATCATTTAAATGCTCATCATATCCTTTATTTTCCAAATAGTTCATTTAAGCGTGGCTTTGATTTTTTGGCAGTTGGGCGCAAGTGAATCACTATCGGGAAAAGAAAGGCTTTAAATAATAATTAAGACAATATACCCAAGGCATATCAATCCTTTTTGAAAGTCACACTTGGCTTTATCGCAATTCGGGATCGGAGGAAAGCTTGAGTAGTTTCATTTATGTTATTGTGGAATCCCCGATCGCCGATAGGGATATCGCTAATTTGCATCAGGAGCTTTCAGGAGAAGACTTTTCGTTGCATACATATCGCACTCCCCGATCGCCGATAGCGATATCACATCGGAGCAAAGAGAGGGGCCTTTTGTTATGATTGCTTATTTTCCTGATAGTCGATAGTTATTCGTGCTTGTTGCATCAGGGAAAACCAATGGGTCCTTTGTTATGCATCCTTTGCTATTGCGATATGAGATCTTGTGATCTCTTTATCGCAATAATAAAGAATTATTATATTTTTTATTATAAGACTGATTATATATTAACTCAAAAGGTTTCATAATATTTGGTTTGCTTCTGGTCCTTTTGAGGAATGATAAGCTGATACCAATTTAGTCTAAAAGGGACCCATTTCATATTATAGTTTTGAAAGTAAAATTTTATGAAATGGGGGGTTGTTGTATAGCACAACACCTTCCTATCCAAAACTGTGTCCTCCTATAACTCATTGAGGATATTCAATCAATGAAGGTTCATACAATCTCAAGTTTTTTGCTTTAACGACTGAATAGATCTGCATGTAAGCTGGCAAATCAAGGGGAAAATCATTTTCACCAATTTTTTCAAGTATATTGAAATGTCCATACCTTATTGGTTTTAGCTTTTTACCTTCACCCTGCATTCTTTCTTTGCTGATGTACAGTCAGACTTGATCAACAACTTGAAAACTATTCTCAACGCGATGCTTGTCATGTCTTGCCTTGTTCTTGGCTTGACTTCTTTCTAGCTATTCCTGTACTACTTGGTGAATTTCTTGGATTTTTTCAATGAACTTTGTTACTTTGTCCACGTCACTATGTCCATCAACTGCTATGTCTTTACCAAAGACAAAATCCAAGGGAGACTTTGGTATAAAACCAAAACAAGTCTCAAAAGGAGATCTCTAAGTAGAAGAGTGCTTGGCACGGTTATAAGCATGCTACACATAACACAACTTCTCATCCCAAAGCTTGGGATGCTTGGTGCAATATCCTTTGAGCAACTAGATCACTATCCTATTGACCACTTCTATCTGACCATCTGTTTGTGGATGAAACGTTGTGCTCTTCTTCAACCTAGTGTCCATCAACTCCCATAAACTTTACCAAAACTTCCCAACAAATCGAGAATCTCGATCAGATACAATAGAAGTGGGTAACCCAAAATGAACCCTTACATTCTGAAAGAACAAATTTGTTGTTTGTTCAGCTATAACCTACTTGTTACATGATATCAAAATACACATTTTACTGAACCTATCCACAAAAACATACAAATAATCATGACCTTTCCTAGATTTGGGTAACCCCCCAACAAAATCCATGGAAACGCTTTCCCAAGGATGAGAAGGAATTGGAAGTGGAGGGTACAAGCCTAGTTTCCTATTATTGGGCTTGCTTGTAGCACACATAGTACACCCTTTGATATATCTAGAAATTGTCTCATGCATTTGTGGCCAATAACAGAACCTTTCCAATTGTGCAATTGTTTTACTTACACCAAAATGACCTAATATGAGAGAGGTATGTGCTTCTCGAATTATGTTAACTCTTTCAGTTTGTGGAATGCATAACTTTCCCAAATGATATAAGAGTTGGTCCTTTACATAATAATCTAATTCTTCTACATGCTTGCCATGACTTAAAGTTGCATATACATCTTTAAAATCTAAATCTTGAGCATATTCTTCAATGTAACTTTCAAACATATTTGAGTTATGCTTAAGTATAGTAGATGCATTTATGATAGGCCTTGACAACATGTATGCAACCTTATTGTGTATGCCCTTCTTATATCTGATGACAAGATGAAATTACTGTAGAAAACCCATCCACCTATAATATCTTTATTGCTACAATTTAGTTTTTGAGTGCAAATACTGAAGTGGCTAATGATCTGTATGTATGATTGTTTCCTTACCCATTAGGTAATGTTTCCACTTTTTCACACTTTGTACTAATGCATACAATTATTTATCATATGTAGAATAATTAATTACTGTAGAAGAAAATGTCTCAGAATGATAGCATATGGGTTTTCCATGTTGCATCAAAATTGCTCCCATGGCATAATCATTGGCATCTATCTCAATCTCAAATGGATGTTGAAGTTCTGGCATTGCTAGTACTGGTGTTGTACTGATTTTTTCTTTTAAGGTGTCGAAGGATTTTTGTGGTTTGCCTCCCCATTTAAACACATGTTTTAATCCTGTTAAACCATGTAATGGAGCTGCAATCAATGAGAAATTAGCAATAAACTTTCTCTAGCATTGTGCTGTCCCTAGGAAACTCCTAATCTCTGTAGCAGATTTGGGTTTAGGCCATTTCACAATGACTTCAACCTTAGAGGGATCTATCTTCAATTTACCACCCCCTACAATATAACCCAAATAATTTAAAGGTGTTATGCCAAATTCACATTTTGACAGTCTTACATAGAGATTTTCTCTTTCTAAAACATCTAAAGTCTACTTTACATGCTTTACATGGTCTTCCCATGTCTTAGTAAAAACAAGAATGTCATCTAAATAAACAATTACAAAATCATTATAAACGGTTTGTGTACATCGTTCATGAATCTCATAAATGTAGCAGGAGAATTAGTTAAGCTTAAAGGCATAACCAACCATTCATACAGTCCTTGCTTTGTCTTGAAAGCAGTCTTCCATGCATCTTGTTCTACAACTCTGACTTGATGATAGCCACTTTGCAAGTCTAACTTAGAAAAGTAAACTTCTTCTTTTAATTGATCTAATAAATCATCAATACAAGGAAGAGGATAACGATTCTTGATCGTTATTTTGTTTAGTGCTCTATAATCAATGCACATTCTCCACGAACCATCTTTCTTTCTCACCAGCCCAATTGGACATCCACATGGTGATGTGCTTGGTCATATAAACTCTTTATTGAGCAACTCCTGTACTTTCTTCTTTATCTCTGCATTCTTTAACGCTGACAACCTATACATCCTAATGTTAGGTAATGGAGCATCTTGTTGTAGATAAATATCATGTACTATTTCTCTCTTCGATGGCAGACCTTTAGGTTCTTGAAATAGAACATCATACTCTGAAAAACTTCAACTAAATCAACTTTCTGTTTAGAACCACAACCTTCAAATGCATTGGATTTTTCAGGATCCTTTACCTTTACAACCATTAGTAAAAATTGCTTACTTGAATTCACAATTCTTTTCATCTATCCTGAATTTATGAGAGAATAGTTACCTTTGAGTTTATGAGCTCTTACAATGTATTCTATTCCATTTTTAGTGAGTTGATACTTATTCTCAGCTCTATAGAAAATAGCTTTTCTATCATACAAGTATGGACATCCCAAAACAATACCACATATATGCAATGGAACTATATCTAACTCAACCTCATATACAAATGTTGATACAATAGCAAACCTATGTTTACATTTTCTCGTCACTAATAGTTTTGTTTTATCACACAACCAACCTAATGGATATGGCTTCTCATGAGGTGTTCTTTGTAATCCCAACTTCTTTACAATTGTTTTCGAAATCAAATTTACTTGTGATCCACTATCAAATAAAGTATCAATCTTATTATTATTGGAAATTACTCTAATATGAAAAAGCTCATTTCTTTCTCTCTCATTGTTTTCATTATCAACAGAATGTGCAGAATTACTTGTGGATGCTTCAGAATATTTACCTTTAATACATGTAGCTGTAACTATTGTTTCATCACGTGAATCTGAACCCAAGTCCTTTTGAATAGCAGCAACATTCCTTTTCCTCTTCCCATCGAACTTCTTAGGTTTTAGTTCTGGATGCAAAAACCAGCAGTGTGCCTCATCGTGTCCTTTCTTGCAATGAGTGCATGAAGGTTTATCCTTCTTTACAGTGTTTTCTTTCCTCTACTTCCATTTCGGTTTCTTCTTTTACTTGCTCTTTCTTATAGAATATTTAGATGATCCCCCAGCCTCTGGGTTTACATTCTTACCTCTAGCTTCTAGATGTGTGGCTTGAACTAATACATCATCTATGCTAGTGGGATTAAACATGAGAATAGTATGCCTTAAATACCTACGTAGACCACCTATATACTTCAATAAAGTCTCAGGTGAGTCTAATGATATACGTAGAGTTAAAGCTCTCTTTTTGAATTCATGAGTATAACTTTGTACACTTTGACCCTTCAACTGACGAAGAGTTTGCCAACTCATCATTGCCTACTGCATGTAAGTGAAAGGATAGAATTGCTTTTTGATAGCAAAAAAAAATTCATTCCAGGTAGAAATGATTTTACCATGTTTTTTCAGATCGACTTGTGTCTTGCCTTCCCACCATACTAGTGCAGTTTCTCCAAGTCGAAGGCTAGCTAGCTGAATCTTCTTCCTTTTTGAATCAACGTTCTGTAACCTGCAATATACATCAATTTTTCTTATCCAATTATCTAGATTTTCTACATTGAGTTCTCCATCATAAATTGGCAAATCAAATTTCACATCTAATTTGATTAAGGAAGTTTTCTTCTTCTTCTTAGAAGAGCTAGAAGATGATGATGAGGAGGATGATGATGGAGGAGATGGTGGAAGAGATGGTGGAGGAGCCATTCGTCCTTTTCCTTTTCCTTCTGGAGGGGAAACCAGAAAAGGTTCCTTTTCCCCTTTGTCTGGTTTAGGTGTTGAAGTGCTTTCACCTCGACCCTTCTTAAACTCCAGATACATCTCTTCCATCATGGATTGGAGTGTCTTAAAACTGTCTATAAATTGAGATTCTGATCCCAATGGAGCTTCTTCTACCATTCTCCTCTGAGAATAGACTCTTCCAATCTCTCGATTAGCCTCAACAAGTTCTCCTTCTCCTAGTTTGAGCTTTAATCTAGTTAGCATTCAAAATCCAACACAAGCTTGTCTAACCTTAATAAAATCGAAACCAAATTCTCTGATACCACTTGATCTGAAATGGATACTAAATCAAGAAGAAAAGGTATTACAGACTCATGTGTAGGAATTCCTATATTATTTAGTGAAATGGAACAAAAGGATTGTGAATAATATAGACAATGAACAGTTATAAAACATAATAGACACACATCAACACAGTCAAAATAATAAAGGAGTTCACCAGACCCCCTGGCTATGTCTCTTGGTCTGGCTTTCAATGTTCACCTCTATATTAAGTCTTCAAGAACATATTATTGCAAGAGTGAGCTCAAAAACAGAGTCTCAACCAACAATCACATCAAAGAGGGATCTACTCGAAAACATCGAGTCTAAAAGAGTGCATAGACTCTCCCCTTGTCCTATTCCTCTATTCATTTTGCCTCGATCTGACTGACTGACTACCTTCCTATGACTGTCTTCTGCCATTGGACGGCTTTTAAGCCTATCGACCCTGTCTGTTTGCCTTCCCTCTTCGGGCTCTCTGTCTTCCCCTTCTATCCATTCACCTTCCTTTCGGCATTGGACACGTCTTGTTAAGAAAAAATACTTAAAGCACAAGAACTCCTTTGTATTTTAATTTTATAACGGAAATACACCAAAACACAGAAAAACCTGACAAAACACCGCATATTGGATTTCAAATTTTATAGTGCCACATCTATAATCCTCTCGGGTCCGCCTTTTATCATTGTTCCAAGCACTTTGTATTCCACACCATTGATCTGCCTTCGATCCGATGGTTTGCATCCAACCCGATCATACAACTAGCTCATGCCTTATTCACTGTCCGATCCGTGATCGCTAATCCAACGGCTGACGATCATTTTGGGTGGCCTACTTGCACGGAGATTACCCACCAAAAAAGAAGTTTTCTCTCTCCTACGGCATGCTACGTGTCGACTAGTGTATGGAATCGGGTAGAGCCTCTCCAATACCGCTTACCAGCTGAAGCCTACCCAAAATACCATTTACCACGGAACGCTAATTATATAGTGCTGGATTTATAAACCCTTTTGGGTCCGTGCATATCGCGTAGTCTTCAGGCATACGAGTTAAGTCCTTCCCTTTGGAATCTGCAATGTGATATACATGGTCTCTACCATTGATCTGCATGCTAATATGACGGTCCATGTTACATCACTAGATCACAGTCGCAACTCACTCAAGGTTGGTGCTAATATTCCTTGCTGACCTCCGCTGATGCAACATCGCCGATTAACCTAGGCCATTGATCTGGTCGATCCGATGCCTCCGATGCAACATTACTTCAACCTTCACTTTACTTGGGCTTCCACCATTCTTTAGTGTTTTCCTCTATGATAGTGTTTCCCAATAGTTAATATATATGAAGACTTAGACTTAGAGGTTTGATACAAGATCCATTTTGGATCATCTATTGATGATATAATGATGAGAA